>JBBBDQ010028550.1:0-216539 GCA_037127315.1 Ascarosepion bandense
ATATATATATATATATATAAAATAAAACAGGTAAAATAAAAATTGTTTGAAAATGATCATTTATTAATTTTCAGCTACATTATGTCAAATTCATTAATAGTTTACTGGCAATATACATTTTCCATTAAAAAATCTAATATATAAAATAAGACTACACAAAGAAGCTGAAGGAAACATTATTCTGAAAAGTCGCTTATCATTGATAAAAATGGTGGTAAAGTCAAAATGGCATGCGTAATAAAGCCAAAGTTTAACAGTGCAAAAGAAAGAATCTTATCCAGCAAAAGAAAAATTTTGGAGAACACAGTAAAAAGAGAGAGAGAGAGAGAGAGAGAGAGAGAGAGATAGAAAGAGAAAAACCACCTCAGCTTTTCCTCCAACCAAAGTGATCGCTGATGTACCAGCAGCATGTGCACCAAGCGTTTGAGATTGCTAGAAAAAAAAGAAAAGAAAAAACTAAAATAAAAGGTTATACTTTTGGCACTGACAGCAGCTAAAATACTTATAAATGGGACAGCATTAAAAAAAAAAAACAAAAAAAAAAACAGGTTCATAATTAAACCATATTTAGGCAGAAATGCTTTTGTCTACAACCAAAACAATAAATTAAATAAAATAAAGAACCATAAATAATAATTTCAAATTCCTTGGGATCAGCAAGCAGATATAAAAAAAAAGAAAGTGCATGGGATCATATTTTTACCTGTATTATATATATATTTACATACTTATTAGTGCTACATATATCTTTTTTTTTTTTAAAAAAAACATTTTCAATGATATTTTCCAATGTTATGACAAAGTACATATTAAATTTTGTCAACTAGTGCATTTATCAATGAATTTTTAAAATGATTTTAGGAATGATTTTTTTACATGACAACTAAATCAAGCATAAACTAATCTATACAAACAATGTATTTTGAGTCTAAAAATTTGTTAGACTGCAGAATTTTGTGAATCTAATAAGAGTAACTTAACTTTGTAACCATAAAACTGTAGATCAATATATAAAAACAAAAGAGTAAAGTAACAAGAAGCCTAAATTTAGTAAAGTAACCTATTAAACAAAAAAGCAAATCAAAAAGATTCAAGAAAAAGAGCTACTTACGGATAGGCAGCCATAGTGGCTAACTTGACATAAATGTCTTTATTCACTTTGTCGATACAAGTAAAGTACTGTGGTGGGGGTAACTTGAACTTTGTGCAAAACTGAGTTGGGGTCATCTCAAAGTCTTGATTTACTTCTTGATGTTCAGATTTGCAAGCTACAAATAATGTTGGAATTCTTGTATCTACAAAATAACGCTGAAAGACAAAAGTGTAAAATGTAAAACCAGTATTATAATGCTCTACATCACATGCTTCCTTAATTGTAATATTTCCTGATAGCATACTTTTTTGTAATCATGGCAAATCTTAGTCTCAATCTTTTTAAAGCAGATTATTATATAACATAATAATTAAATCTGAATAATAAGAGAGGAATGGTTGAATACTAACTGATAATCTAAGTCTTGAAAAGTGTATTCAAGTCATTTCCAGTTTGGAGACAGCTGAAAAATTTCAACTACCAGCTCAAAATTCATACTCTTTCTGTGGGTTGATTTCTGCCCAGTCATGTTTGGGTCAACTGAAAACTGTTCCTATACAGTGTTACAGTTCTGGTTTTTGCATTTGACATTGTAGTAGGCCACACATTGTTTTTGAGTGCAAAACACAAAATCTATATCATTTGCTTGATGTAACTAATAACACGGGACCAATTTCTTTTTAATATGGCACACTCTTTGATTATGCCCTAACAATCCGTTATTGCGAAAAACATTTTCTTGATCATGTAACATGAATCTCTTTCAGCTGAGTAAAATTCTATTTTCAGTTCTTGGAATTACTGAACTGATTATTTAATTAAACTAAAATGTTTTGATTGATCATTTAAGGGCAAAGTCATATCAAAACTTCAATGTAGCAGAAATCAGTTAACCAAATAAATTTAATAGTTGAAATGGAAATTAGTTTATTTTATTAAATTCAAAATGAAATAAATTGATTATTAATTATCAACTATTTTTTCTATTGTTACAATTTTTCTTCCTCATGATTGGTACAACTTTAATGGTTAAAGTTAGCAATTTGAAGTGGATAAAAAAAAATCCCCACCAAATAGTTAATATCAATTTTACATCAATTATGAACAGGTGACAAAATGAAAATATTGATCTCACCAAGAACATCTTAGCCACATATTCAAAGGATCTAGGATTGGTAACATCATAGATAAGGCAGGCTACATCACAGTTGATTTCTGTTGGGGTCAACATGTCACCCAGTGACACATCCACCTCATGCAGCTTAAATAAAATACAAACAACGACCATGAAAGGGACACACACAGTTTAGAAAAACATCACTTTCTAAAGGTGAAAGACAGAAAATAGATCATAATCTGAAGGCACTCACAATTATCAAGCATATACTGGTAAAGCCATATTATTAGAAATAAGGTAGAAATGACATTAAGAAAAAAGTTAACTTCTCCAGCTAAATAGCAGAGTAAACTTAGCTTTCTAGGCTTGATTGGAAATTAGTCTAGAGTCTTTGAATATAAAAAAATTAGAGATGGAAATGGGGAAACCAAATCTTTATCATTCCCAAAAGCAATCATGACAATACACAGGTAGTCATAGACACATACACATTATTAGGTATACTCTTTTAGTCCTGGGTTGATTGTCTTTAGAACCACTAATTCTTCCTGGTTTGGATTTGATGATTTTCTGTAAGCCTTCTTTCTAAATTTTGGTCTATGATGTTATGGCATCCTGCAATTCTTCAAGACTGGTTAGCTACACATCCAGATTTAAAATCTCACTTTCCACTACATGTAAAACATGCTCTATGGGATCAACATTCAGTTGCCACTTAAACACACAAAAACTTATTGCTGTGTTTCATAAACCAATCTGCCACCGTCTTTGATTTGTGACAGTGTGTTGTCCTGCTGGAAGTGATGTGTGCATCAGTCATAAATTGAGGCATGTGATCAACCATATCTAGGTAGGCTATGGCACTTAAACATGGTCCCAATGTATACCAATAAAATAATCTCTATACCATTACACCAGCAGCCAGAACTGTTGATACAAGACCTGATGGATCTATACTTTCATGTTCTTTATGCCAAATTCTGTCACATCTAAATTATTGCAGCAGAGATTGAGACTAATCATACCAAGCAACAATTTTCAATCTTCTATTGTTCATTTTCTGTGATCTTTAGCAAATTGTACCTTAGTTTCTTGTTCTTATCTGATGCAAGTGACATTCATCATAGTTTTTTTTATTGCTATAGCCCATTTGCTCAAAGTTTTAACATGTTATGCATTCAGAAATGCTCTTTTGTACATTTATTTAAAGTGTTTATTTAAGCTAGTGTTGACATTTTATCAGCTTGAACCAGTCTAGTCATTCTCCTCCAACATCTTATCAGCAAAGAATTTCTGTTTATGGAATTGTCACTTATTGGAATCTTATTTTTTCTTGACCATTCTCTGTAAACTCTAGAGATGATCAGATATGAACAATCTTTTTAAAAATTGCAATTTTTTTTTTTAATTTAAAACTCAAACCAAACATTGCTTTTATCAAGATTATTCTCCCATAGTCAAATTGGTAACAATATGCTTTGGTTATACGAATAGTTGTCCTGATGGGCAAAGAGGATACAGGATTGGTTTCTGTGGAGACGCATATATTTTTTTAGTAGGATTTCTCAATATAAGCTGGTTGTTATGAATTTCATTGTTTAAGAAAATAAAAAACAAGGATAACACCTCAAACATGTGTACTCACTAAAAATAGCTCTTTTAGTAGTAGTAAGAGATATATAAAACAAGATTACAAGGCATGGAGCTGATTTAACTGAAAATTTAATTGACAAAATTAGTTCAAATTTCAACTATATTTGTGTTTACTTTGCCCTTAGGAAAGACAATGAATCCATTTCCTTCCAATAGTTAGATCAAAAACCAATATCTGTTTCTGATGCCTTGTAGCCCTGTATAAACTGCTGTGTGTTACATTAAGACAAGTCAGTATAATACTTTAACGGTCTACTCCGTCACAGAATTTAGTTGTATGATTTAAAAGCTGGTTAAAAATCTTAGTGTTTCTTTTATATTCAACGTATTATTCCATATGTCTCACGAAAGTATAAATCAGGAGAGAATCTCTAATCTCTGTGTTAAGAGATATTCTACAAGATACACGCTCAACCACCAGCTGGTTACAATTTACCATAAAAATGACATTAAGTAGGTAGGATGCTTTCTACAATTTAAGAAAAAATTATTACAGAATACTGATAGTGAATTTTACAATTCAAAATTTACATACAAAACAAATAGTTAGGTTTGCTAGAATGTAAGTAATGTGAACAAGATCCCTCAATTTATCAGTAAACATTTGGCAATTTATCTTGCACTATAACAATAATTGAAAATATAAAATTCTTTTATTCTATAGACATGCAAGTATTTAATCTTGCCGACATGATAAAAAGACATATGCAATTGAAATTGGTTCAGGTTTTACATACTAAAAATGAAAACCAAAAATAAATACATTACAAAAAAAAAAAAAAGGAATGTAACTTACCAGCAAATACTTTTCTTGCCCATAAACTTGGACAGTATTAATTGTAAATGAAGAAAAATGCTCCTTGTTGATTGTAGCTACATAACGTAAATTTCGACCCAAATGACCTTGTAAGAATGAAGTCTACAAAAATAAACAATAAAAACACAAAATAAGTCATCACTAGAGAAGAGACAAAGTGCAGTTTAAAGATGGATATAGCAAAAAATCAATTTCCATCTACCAAAGAGGTACATTTAATTAGTAAGAGATTTTTGTTTTTGTTTTGGGAATAGTGAAAGTACAATGTAAAAATCTGCATACTGAACTAAGAAAAAGTAAATTGCAATTATTTGTATGATGAAAACAAAAAACATCTACAAATGAAAATTATTTTTCAGTAAGTTGAGATAAAGTAACTAGCAGCCATTAAATTGAAATTACTAAAATATTAACAAAGAATTCCAAATATTACATTACTGTTTTCATATTTCTTATTTACAATGTTAACAGTAGATTTAATAAAGTTACTAAAAGTAATTTCAATTTAAGCCCCAAAATATCTATATTGTATTAAAATACTTACCTTCCCAGATGATTTGCTACCAATAACATAACACTGAAACACATTCCTCGAAGTTTGTTTTTTCTCCAAATCAATTTTCTTATCTCTAGTGACTAGAAAAAAAAAAAAAAAAAATCAGATAATTAGTTAGTTTTTGGCCATAATTAAATTAGACCAGTACACAGTTGTATTAAAAAGTGTTTTTCATTTGAAAATGAGCTATTTTCACAACCTAGTTTTCAAACTTTTGGTATCTGAGGCGATTTATAATAACTTGAGTTATTGTAAATTGCCTGAAGACAATAAAAAGTTGAAACCTAGGTTGTAGAAACAACTCATTTCCAAATGAAAAATATATATTATATGTGTATACACATAACAATTTGGACAAATTTCAGATAGAATTCAGGTTGAAGATTAAAAAACTAATTAAAAACAAAAGGGAAGTAGATCTAAGTTTTTTTTAAATGTTTATATTAGACTGAAAGGATACAGCAGGTTCATTTTTATGTATAGTTTTATTAAGCTATTGATAACACATTATGTTTGTAGCATTAACAGACTAATTTGTGCAAAACCCATTAATTTCTCAGTAGGAAGGGACCAAAGATAGATTGTCATCATTTCTATGATTTGTCTATAATACAAAATATTTCATTAATATATGGATATTTCAAAATATTGGCTGATCTTTTAATAAAATTAGATGATTATTTAATAAATATTGGCTGTTGGATATTTCATGAGTACTGTCAAATTAAGAACAGATAAAATTTAACGCAATGTTAATCATATGCAAATAGTAAAAACTGAATTGCAGAAGTAGATTAGTTATACAACAGTAGAAAGGTGGGCAGTATATTTATTGAAGAAAATATTGATAGCTAAGAGAATGATTGTAAACTGGGGTTACCTTTTTAGTATGTTAAAATTATCTTCTAGTCACCTTAGCTTATCTGTCAGTCAGTTGGTTGGTTGTTCTTTATTGTTTTGAATTTGGTGTGTGTGTGTGTGTGTGTGTGTGTGTGTGTGAGTGAGAGCACTTTTTTATTTCGTCTTTATGTTTTAAAATTGTTTGGGGTTATCTTTTGAATTTGGTGTGTGTGTGTATATATTTTTAAAATCCAAAAGGATGACCAGAGAGATAAATCCCAAAAACCTGATCCTCTCGTAGAAATGGCTATTCAACGGATTTAAATATTGAAATTTTTGTTTTATTTTATATATATATATATATATATATATATATATATGTTACCCCACTGCAATTAATTTTCTGAAATATCTAGAAAATCGCAAGAGTTTGTCCATATACCTATGGACAATATTAATTGAATTTAGTAGTCATTGGGGAATGCTAAACAACTGTCTTTTTTTTTTTTCTAAATTAGCCCCTTTTCAGAAAATCTGCTTTGAATTGTGAAAACAAAAATGCAATAAAACTATACTATGCTATTTTCTTTATAGATAAACTTTTAATTGCTTTTATAAACAATATATATGAAGGATATGATAGTCTTAAAAGAAAAAAAAACTTTTCAATGAATAATCAATTTTTACAACTGCTTTCATTTTTATTATAGTAATTTATAAAGTTTCAAAATTTTTTAAAAAATTTCGCCCTTCATTGTTCATGTTAGGTTGTTAATACATGAAGACTATATTTACTAATCGAAAATTGAAAAGCTTAATACAAATAATTGAGCCATTCGATTTTTAAAATAATTAAAAACATTTTGTGTCCGTATGATGACCCGTATTTTTCTTTTTATGGGTGCCCTTATGTGATGTATATATTGAAAGGTCACATGTTTCAAAAGTTGCATTCCTTATAAAGAAAAAAAAATTATATAAACATTTTGGGCAGAGTACAATTCTTTCATCTCTTTTCCATGTTTCCTATACCCTACATTTCTATATTTAATGCGCTTTGCAAATCACCCCTTCAAAATTTAAAGCAAGTTTTATATTTTAATTCCTAGTTTTGTTTAAAAAAAAAAAAATTGAAATTCACAATTGTGGAGGTATCTAAAAAGAATATGAAAAATAGATATTAAAGATAAAAATTAATGCCGTAACATTTCAGAAATTATTGAGTTACCTCAGTCATATTATATAATTTCATTCTGTTATTAGATTGTAAAATTATTTCAAAAGAAAGTTCTATATTATTTTTATTTTTCATAAAGCATCTTTAAACATATGGCTATAAAGCTAAATTAACTAAAATTCTATAAAATATTAGGCAATTACTGAAAATATTGTTAAATTTTTAATTTTACTATATAGTTAAAAACTAAAAACGAAGCATACAATTAAGATTATGTCAAATTTTTCTTCCATACTTAGCATTTTTTGAAGGTTTCAATCTGTCATGTGAATTATTACCTCTGATAACAAGGCTACTGTAACTAAGAAACACTTTTATAGTATATTTCAGGCAGTAAGAAATACTTGTTTCAAATCAGATTAAGGTAATTTTAAATTTGCTAATTTGAATAAAATAATGTCATTGAGGTATATTTTATTTTTGCAACATTTTTTTTAAAACCGAGAATTGGCTTCTGTTTACAAAATGTGTCGATCAATGAAAAATGGCTGAAAAATTGTAATTTTTTTTTTTTTTTTTTAAATCAAAAACATTTTAGATTCCAATCAATTTTGGTTTGAAATATACCAGAGTATTTTACTTACTGGAATTAGTAAATTTAATCTCTTGGCTTTCAATTAAAGCTAAAATTAAGGGTTCAAGAAAACGTTTTTATTTTTTTAAATTTAATTTAAATTTAGGTATCAAAAATGAGTGGAGGTACCTACTATAAATTAATTAGACTGAAAAGATGTTATTTCAATGTTAACTGTGATAAAAAGCCCATGAATAGCATTGAAAAAAAAAAGTGGCAAAAAGACATTAAGTTCATGTGGTGGGATGGAGGACAAGAGACGTAGTTTATGGTTAACAAACACCAACAATATTCTCATTCCATCCCACCCAAATGATTCCTTTTATATCTCAAAAGGAGAATTATTTTATATAGATGACATAACTTGTAACAGTCAAAAACTAGTTTACTAAATGAACACATTTTTTGTTAATGATTCTTAAAAACAAGTATGTAACTTACTTGAAAAATCATTTTTATTAATTAATCAGAGATGTTACACTGGTGTAAAATATTAGTGAAATTATTATGAAATATGGCATTCTAGGAAATTTAAACTAGATATTCAAATAAAGATTTCAAAATTCCTGTTTTGGCAATAAAACTAGTATTTATTTGTGGGGGCGGGGGATTGTTTTTGGATGCATGAAAAGATTATCTAAATTAAATTTCTAAAAGTTTTCTACCCTCACCTATTATTCTACTCACTTTTCATTAACTCATAAGAATAAAGAAATCAATTTTAAGGTTGATATTTGTTGTTAATTAGGGAACAATAAATTGTGTTGATTATGTGAAAATACAGTTGAGAATTTGTTGACGTAGAATCAATGGAACGGAAAAAGTAGTACACTACTTTATTATAAAAGGAGCAAGAGGGGAGTGCATTCCATTTTGGGGGCTAAAGGTAGGAGCTTCTCCAAAATTTGAGAAATATGTAAAGCCCTGTCCATCCATACTCCACAACAACATAGTGAAACATATCTGGCAAAATAATAAAATTCAAATTAAGAAACAGTTCTCAATGCATACATCCAACAAATTTGTTTGGCCACTAACAAAGTATAACATTATTGAAGTTCTAGCAAGAAAATGAAGTTCACCACTCATAAAGGAAAACTGAACGGAAAGATTACCGGCCAATGAAATCATATATAGTTCATGTAACTTGGTAAAATTTCTGACCTTTCTTGTGTCTAAACTGGTGGCAAATCTCAACCTAGCCCCAATAGTTGTAATGAATAAATAATGAAAGGATCCATCAAGCACATCTAATCAGGGAGTTTCTGCATTTTTTGCAAACACACTGCAGCTGAATCAAAAAAGTTTTAAAAAAATAAAAAGCAATGATTTGATAAAAGAGTTAGAATGGAGCTTTAGCAGAATGGAGATGTTGCAAGGAACTCAATTAGAAGATAACTTTTATAATCATATTAAGGTTTGTAATGAAATTTACCACAATAAACTGCTTTTTTACATATGATTCAAAAGTCTGCATGTTTTCATTATCTTTGTTATCCCTTTATTCTTTGTTCCACTCAGAAAATAATTAGGATATCTAGATATGAACAGGGATAGTCTCATGGAGGTAGGAAAATATTTTGATATTTTATAAGACTTATTTCTATTTTTAATTACATATATGAAAAAATAAAATAGCTTTATTTGACCCATTTATGCATATGAACATTTCTGAATGAATATACATAATTTTTTTTTAAATGTAACAGTTGCAGTCAAAGAAAATAATTTTTTGATAAATAAAATAAAATCTTAAAAGAAAATAAATAAAAAATTGTGAAGATACAGATTTAAAAAATATAGTCACTTTTTGCCTCATTTAGTCTGCCATTGAATAGATTAGATCTTTTAAAAATATGGTAGAATTTAAAATAACCTTTCTTAAAAATATTACTAATATATCTAAATTCTTTACCTTCTCCAAAAATATTAATGAAATACTCTGCAAATGAAATGGGGATGTAGTGCCACACAAGAGTTAAGAAAGCTCTAGTTTTCTTGAAAAATTAAATAACTAGTGTTTTTACTGAGATAAGACCTATATCCATATAAAATATAATTTATAAATGCTACTTTTAATAATTTGATATCATAGTTTTTACTTTATATATTATATAATCATGAGAGGGTATTTTAAAAAATTCCCAACCAAATCAAAAAGTTCCTGAAAAATATTTCTGAGAAATTTTTTAAGATGAAAATGTTCAAGTGTGCATGTGTACTTGTAAGAGTTTTGTTCTATTAACATTGGTTATTTCTGAAGAAACCTGAATAATTTTTAGTCTAGTGATAACTTGGGGTGGAAAGAAAAGGAAAAATGTAAAAAAGCAAGTCTACCTTGAATAGCTGAGAGCTGGTTGTCAAAATAATAATGATAACCTAGATAGGCAAGATATTCTATGGTTCTGGGATGATCCAACAATGTGGTTAATCTACAAAACAAAAAAAAATTTATTTCATTCATTTGGAAATAATGATTATTAAAATAGATACAAATACGTTAAGTATAGAAAAAAGAGCAATGCTTACAAAGTAAGTCTAGCAACACACAAAAGGCAAGTGCATTGGTTGTAAATTACTACTAATCTATGATGATTGAGAAATTTTTGTTTTTTTTACCAAGAGACTCATTAACAATAATGAATTAGCTAATTAAAACTATACTCAATATTAAGAATCAATTATTATTTCTAATTGTTCAGAAAGCAGGGAAAATGTATATTTAAATCAATCAGAAAGTGTTTTAACTTTCAGAAAAATATTTATATTTTATAATTTTTATCATATACTCTTAACTTTCAAAGATATATTAAAATATTTGCTAAAAAATTTCCACAAGGCTTTAGTTTTCAAATATTTAATATAAGATAGGAAAATACCCACTAAACAGTGGTATCCAGTAGAATTTTAAAATCAACAAATTTTTAATGATAACCATAATCAAAGTTAGAAGTGATTGAAAAACTTGCTGCCAATTGCTCAACAATTGTAAAACTACTTGCTGTAGTTTGAAGTACTCAGGAAAAATACTACTTGCAGGATAAGAAAATTACATGTCTCTTGGTTTACCATTGGTTATTTAGTCACAAATTCAAAGTTGTCTTTGATGTTCAAAATTTAATTGGTAACTTTGTTTTGAAGTCAGAAAGAATTTTAAAACTGAAAAACATCATAGAAAGTTAATGAAAATGTTTCAATCTTTAATATAGCATTCATATCAATAAATACTATATTAACATTGAAAAATTTCCAAAATAAATTTATAAACTTTTGTACAGTTAATATTAGGACATTCAAAAGTTTTTAATATACAGTGTAATGCTAAGAAGGAGTAGGCAGCTGTGTAGGCTAAACCAGAAAACTTGAAACGTTATAAATTTGTTGAGTTTTTAATTAAAATTTTAGTAATTAAAAAACAAAAAAAAAAAAACACTGAGTCATATAAGTTAATCAATGGCAATTGATGAAAGTAAAGAATGAGTCCCTCATCCTGAAATCTTAAAAGAAACACACTTATCTATATTTAAGTAACATTAATAATCATCTATGAGTAAAGAAAACCTAACAATTCTTTATTGCAGTGCTAAATATATAAAGATAAAGTATACTTACGTCCACTGAGCGAGGTAACCATTGAGATTGATCCAGTTGCCACTGTTTGTACAAACAGTGTTATTTACATCTGGACCCCAAGGATTAACAGGACTTGTACTGAACAAGTTCTGCATTTCAGTTGGAGATAAGCTGCCATCTTTATCCTGAAATAGATGGAAAGAAGTAATTTGTAGAAAGAATTGAAGAAAAAAAAAAAAAAAATTTCAAGTAGGTATACCAAACTTCAAAATTCTGTCAAAAATAGTAAAATTTCTTTTAACTTCAGCTGCTGACATCTCATTTATTTCCATGTCTGTTTCATAAAATTAGTATGTAGTAAAATTTAATCTTTCCTATTCATACAGATACAACTTATTCTTGTGTGACAGTTTTAATTCCATGTGTCTTTAAATTAAATCACTATTTCAATAATTTGTACTTCTTCCATATTTTCAAATATAATTTGGTAGTTGTGTTTTCCAAACTTGCTGAGCTTTTGTCTTCCTACACATATAAAGAAAGTCTCATCTTAAAGAAAAAAGGGCACTTGTCAATTTGATGAGCTTAAGATTTGAAGTTAAATTTCAGAAAAAATGTTTCAAGTTGACAACTTTAGTGGAAAAAAAAAATACCATACAAATCCCACATTTCAAAAATTGAAAATTGTACCTTCTTGTAGAGCACTGTTTCATCTGTAATCATCAGTTTGTTTCATATATCTGCATGAATACTACTTGAGGTACATGCCAGCCAAAATGTTATACTGCATTCATTTTGTGCAAAACAATTCGGTCTGATGCATCAAAATTTGATCAGTGAATGAATATCGCCAGCTGATCCTCATTTATAATCAAACTCGTTTTATCGATGGATATTATACAGTTTAAATCTTTTTCTTATATTTTCTTTAAATTTAAAATTTTTATTATCATAATTTTTTTTTCTTTAAATTTAAGTGTATACAGTAGCTATTGCATTTTGTATAGACACACTCAAATCATTTTTGACTCTTTTGGTTTGAAGCATTTTTTTTAATCATTTCATCCCATGTAAGGCAATAAAAGCCATTAAGACACAATGGTGAGAAAATAAGGAAAAAAAAAAAGAAAAAGACAAAGAACAATAAAAGAACAAAAATTAAGAAAACAGGAGAAAACAAATTGACAATGTATTTAAATTTTTGAAGATCAAAAACTGGGAAGCAAGAAACCAGACGAGAGTTCTGCAAGTGAGAAGTGTGATAGAAGAAACTGTTAGCACAGAACTTACAGTAGCAGCAAGAAATCTTGTGAATAAGAGGTTCCTTTCTAATTGACAATGCAAAAAGAAAAAAATATCAGAATGTGATTCAAATTGGAAAAAAGGACTGAATTGTGATACTTGATAAGAGCTAAGAGAGGAGATAAGGAGCAAATCAAGTAAAGAAGTATGTTGATCAGTTTTATTAGGAAAACTAGTAGGGAAATCCACTATTTGAATAAGAGGCTAAAGTAATGAAAAAATTGAAAATCTGAATATCAGCAACATCAGAATGCTTAAACCATTTGGTATGATGAGTATTAAAATCACCAAACACAAAAATGATTACAGATGAATGTGGAAAAAAAGCTAGACATTTTTATACCCCAGAGTTTGGTTTGAAATTCCTAGTACCTGAAGAAGGCCGGAGCATACAATGGCTGAAATGTTGTAAAAATGAAAACAAAGATGAGGACAGTAGTCCAAATAATGTAAATAGTATAAATTCTACATCCTCTCAGAAGTATAGACAAATGCAAATAACTCTGTTCATGGTTTCTGCTATCATTTCTAAACTAGATCCCAACAAAGCATATAGTCTTGAAAGCATACCTGCAATAGTTCTTAAGAAATAGCTTGTCCTTTCTAAATTATACAATAAATATCTTGCTGCTTCTGGCTTTCCTGCTTGTTGGAAATCATTTTCCTTAATTCCAGTCTTTAAGAACTCAGGTGAACCATCTATCTTTCTATCAGCCTCCAAAACGAAACTGCTTTCTTAATTGTTTGAGAGAACTCTCTATATATTCCATCAGCATGGCTGATGCTAACCACCAAGAGAGTAACTAATTGTGCCTTTTCAGACTAACGCTTTCTGCTGATGTGAAACAGAAAGACTATATTGAATCAATTGCTATGTCTGCAGCTAAGAAAATTTGTAAGTCTACCATTCATCCTTGCTTTGAATATTGCTGCCACATCTGGTCTGGAGCAATTACTAAGAGATTTTTGATAAAATCCAAAGAAGAATCTGCAATGTTATTGGTCATGAGCTGGCATCTCATCTTCAACCATTTTTTCCAGCACTGTAACAAAAATTCTTAGTGCCTTTTTTTTATAAATACTTTCATGTTAATTGTTCTGATGAACTTTCTTGTATGGCAGTTGGAATCAAAGAAATATTAACATAAAATTAGATTATTCAATTAAGTTAAAATTAATAGAAATTTGTTAATAAACAAGAAAAGAATATTTATATATGAAATAAATAAAATAGCATATGTTTATTGTCAAAGGAATATTTTACTTATTGTTGTTAAATAGATTTTATAAGGGGGGGGGGATCAGTAAAAAATAAACAAAACTAAATAGTCATTTTTTTTTTTTTTATAACAAAAGGCATCCACTGATATGCCATCCCATAGAATGATTTTTTTTGGTACACAGACTGGGACAGCTTCAGATCTTACATGTCAGAAGTTCCTCTCTCAACCTTCTTCAAATATACTGTTGTTCAAGTCTTAAGATGGATACTTTCTGAAATGGAGAATTTTATCCCACAGAAAAAAATTCCAGCAAAAACTGATGGCTAGCCTTGGTTCACCCTTGATTTTGTTGAAGCTCTAAGTCATCACAATATCTATCACAGGGAATGATGTAGTTGAATACTTGCCGCATTCAGAATTGCCTGCAATCACTGTAAGAAAGTTCTAGAAAATGCAAAGTGTGGTTAAGCACAAGCAATTCAGGCCAAGGTTGAAAATAAATTGTATTCTGAGAGTTCTGACAAAATTTTGAATAGAGGCAAAGTGTTAGTGCCTACTATTATAAATGGATTAAATGACATCTCATCCCCATTAAATAATTCTTCACCTTGATCTTTGCCCCTAACTCAATGTTAGATGACACAGTCTCAGTAGTATTTTTTTTTTATTACAGCCCAAAAAATCTCAACACTTAACAAAAGTCTTAACTTTAAAAAAGCCACTGGCCCAGATAAAATCAGTGGTTGGCCTTAAGAATATTAACCCAGAATTATCCCCAAGCTTAGCGGAATTATTTAACCACTGCTTGAAGAACTCCTTCCCAAGTCTGTGGAAGATATCAAGTATAGGCCCAGTTTTCAAGAAAGTGGCTGAGCTCTCATTCCCATCTTGGTATAAACCCACCAGTCTCCTCAGTGCCATTAGGAAACTTTTTAAAGCTGTAGCAAGAAGGCAGTTGATCACTTAAATAGGAACAACCTCTTCAGTAACAAGTGATCCATTGCAGATGTCATAAATGCAACCACTAATAGAATCGGTGAGATACTAGACAACAAATACATCTCAAGGACAATCACATATTTCAAAGACCTTTGAGAAGGTGTAGAAAATGTTGAAATTGGGATCTACCTGTGTTTTGTGAATGTTGATTTTGTATCTTCTGTTTGTTTTTGTTGTGGACATGGTTAGATATAGAGATTTTGGAACAGGTAAAGACAAGATAGCAAAAACCATACTCTTAAATAGTATATGCATCAATTAACCTAGCAAGAACAATTCCTTCTTTGCAAAGATTATTTCATAAAAATGAAGCAAAATAAAAGATTTAACAATTTTCCCAGTCAGGTCATTTGATTAGCAAATATAAATACCTTTGAAGAATTTTATTAGGATGGAAAAAAAATAACATTAAAACTATAATTTGCTGGTACACATCACTTAATGATTGCAATAAACACCTTATATATAAATCTAAGGTGTTTATAAAACATTTAAAACATCTAACCTAATCAAAAAAAGCTGAAATCTCAAACATTCAGTAAAAAAAAAAAAAAAAAAAAAAAAAAACAAAAAAAACTGTTTATGAATTATCAAGTCCTTTGGGAGATTACATTTTCAATCACAATCAACATTAAATTCTTACATTAAGTAGACATGTACTACATACTTTACAACCTTGAAATTTAGTCTAAGTTGAACACACATCAATCATAAAACATCACATCAACCAAAATACAAGACAAATATCAGTCGATAATACAAAAAATACTAATGAGTACAGTGTAAAGAAAGTGTACTCAAAGCTATTACTATAATAAAAGAAATAAAAAAATTGCATTAAATAGCTTTCATAATAGGAAATGGCTTTTTAAAATGTGTATAAAATATTTAAAATGCATATGAAATAATATGTATAAAATATTCCAGTAAAGTTGTGAAACCATTACATGCATATCACTTATATAATGCACAGACATTTAAATTTGAAATGAAATATAACATTCCAAAATATGCAAGATGTAGCTAACTCTTGGTTAAGATACTGTCAACATTTAGTTTCTGATAATGGCCAAGACAGTTGAAAGTACTGACCACAAATTTTGACTTAAAGAAAGCAGTTTTGATTAAAAGAGAAAGTGATTTATTAAGGAAAAAAATTTAATGAAAGTGCATTAATCCATTAGGATATATTTATATTCAGGATCATCGAACATATTTTCTTTCCTAAGAAACTACTGCTGATACAATGTGGGATAATTACAAACAATACACAGAATAAAATTAGCTAAGTTAAATGTCTAGATCAAAATGTAAAGTTAAAGCAGAGCATTTTTATATCTTTAACATTTTGATTTAAACTGCTCCTTTCACCATTTCCTATTAGATTAATTTCATAAATAAAAACCGTTATTAATTTGCAGAAGTTTTAGCTCTAAATGAAATATGACACTTAAAAGTTTTTCCATTTTGTCATACACATGCAAGCATATACACACAAAGGAAATGTCAAAAAGTTCTAAGCCTATTCTTTTGTCAGATTTTAAGAAATGGACTGGTTGAAGAACGTTTCACTACCATCTTTTGTGTGTGGCTATGTGTATTTAAATAAAAAGTTACACAATCTGCGAGATAAAACAATCTGAACAAAGTTCAAATATCTGATTACACTTTTAGGAGAAGGCATAAATATACTTCTTTATGTGTTGCCAAATATCTTGACATCTTGGCATGCTAAGGATTGAAGGTGAGTACTAAAGATTACTTCTACAGTTACCTGATAGCCCAGCAGCTAAAGCTTTAGTATTTGTCTATTTCCGAGATGAGGTAGTATTTACATTATTCGGACTATTGTCCTCATCTTTGTTGCCATTTGCATGACATTGCTAGGAATTTCAAAACGATCACTGGGGTATACGAACTCCATTCGGAAAGTTTCAATGAAAGTCACGAGTTATCTCCCAATTGTTCACCACCTTGTATTGGACTCACAACTCTAAGAGCCAAGTCAGGAACTAACCAGCGTCTATATCCATTAGGCCATTCTTAAGGACAAGAACAACTGAATTTTTTGAACTTATAAACATAATATTCAGTACCCCACCCTTTTTTTTTTTTTTTTTTACCAGAGTTCATATTGCACTTTTTTTGACACTAATGATTTTCTCTGCCATCCGTATTACTGGTTTCCATATTGTATTCATCTCTTTGCTTGGTTGGCTTAAGAGATTTTTAAAGCCTAGCATATGTGCTGATTCCATAAGTTCACATAGTTTCCAGTGGTGTTCTCTATTATTTCAACATCATCCCATAGGGGGCGGTGATTCCCTTTCTTCCTCCATATGTGGTCAGCTATGCATAATTTTTTAATCTCCCCTCTTGTTACAGCCTTTCGATGTTCTTGTAACCTTACCTCAAGGGGGTGGCCTGTCTCTCCTTTATATTTCTTTCCACAACTACATGGAATGGCATACACATAGTCCTTAGTCACATCCTCCTCTGTTGGGGGGCTTACTCGGGAGAGGTACCTGCGAAGTGTAGAACCACCCCTGAAGATTGTCCCATTATATGGACCACAGATCCCTTGTATTTTTTCTGATAACCCCTTCACATAGGGTAGACAGACTGAGGCTGTTTTCTAAAGAAAACCATTAACATCAAAATACTAGAAAAAACCATTAACATCAAAAAGTTGCAATAGGAACTCTGGTAAAAAAGGGTTACTGGACAAGTCCCAAAAGTTCAGTTGTTCTTAAGGACATTAAGGACACATATATCCCAGGATATGCGTTGTGGTGCAGTGGATATCGACTTGGAACGAGAAATCGGGGAGCTGAGTTCAAATTCCAGTTGAATTCATTGCATTCACTTACGCACAAATACCCTTGGGAAAGGTATTAGTTCGTCTCTTACTTCCAGTTATGGGTTAAATAACAGGACAGATTGGGTTCTATAGCCTTGGCTGGCAACCAGTCTATCACAGAAAGCAATGGCAACCTACTGTGGAATAATCTTCTACTCAGTCTCTTTTGAGACATGATCGCCCAAGCATGTTTCACGTATGGCACTTAACTGATACCCCAGTAGATATAGACATTGGTTAGTTCCTGACTTGACTCTAGAGTTGTGAGTCAGGCCATAGCAGTGATGAAATGGAGTTTATACACCCCCAGTGATCGTAATAAAGGATTCGGTTTGACATTCCTAGCACCTTAAGAAGGCCGGAACGTACAATGGCTGAAACGTTGTACAAATGTCAACAAGGATGAGGACAATAGTCCAAATAATGTAAATACTGTAAACTGTTCCTAATACCCATAGTCAATCTTTATTTAGGTACCTCCACTAACTCACTAAGAAAATAGCATAACATGATGAAAAAAGGCTCCAAACTTAATAAAAAAAAAATCAGGTTTTATCATTAAAATATTTGTTCTTTCACCTTCCATTTTGAATTAATGAAATTTCTAAAAATTAAATTCTGATCCTAAGCTTTTTACAAGAATTTTTCTAGTTTTTTTTAATTATAATAATTTATAAAATCTAAAAAATAAAAATCTTTAAAAATTCAAAACTTTGATCTCATTAGCTTATTAAGTGTTTAAAGAAAAAACTATTTAGTGAGTAAAAAGTGTAAAGCCTAATACAAATCATCATGTATTAAGTTGATTTTAAATAATTTTAAATTTTTTGTGTATAAACATGCCCATTTTGAAAGTATAGGTGACTATACACATCATCAAAAAATAAGATTTTCTATAATTTAAAGTCAACATTCCCAAAATTAGATTACAGAGAATATTTCCAACATATTTAAGATTACCGTGTACTTACAAATTATATTAAAAAAGTGTTAACCCGTCATTTTCTTAAATTATGTTTTAACAGATAAAGTGTCTGTAGAACAACAATAAACCTGCCAACACCTTATCAGTGCTTGTAAAGTGATTGACGAGCAATGACAAATATGTAAATTACCGCCACTTTAAAAATCCATTTTTCTGTTATTTTCAACTTAAATTAAATAATATTTGTTTCAAATCAGATTAATTATACTTTAAATCTACTAATATTATTTAAATAAAGTTTCAGAAGATATATCTTATTTTTGAAGATTTTCTAAAGGAAGTAATTTTTGGAGATAAAGAGGAAACAAGACCAGAAATATTATATATCTGGGTGATCGTCTATATTAACAATGATGCTTAGGATTAGAGTCCTGGTCTGTTCTTAGAGATAGATGGGTTTGTCATGCATTTCCAAAGCTTCCATTTCGTTTGGTCAGCCACCAAGTTGAAATGAATAAATGGGCAAGGAGTTGATGGTAGAAGAGCTGACATAGCAGAAGTATTACCTCCCTACCTACCCAGACAAACAGGTGAACTCCTGAATAAAATACCTGTGGGAAACAGGCATCAAATTCTTATTTCTCAATGTGGCAGTTTTTTTCTTTTACTTTTTTTTTTTTTTTGCATGCTTTTCTCAAGTTTCCAGTGCACATTGATGAGACTGAAAATTGGAATGCAATGTGGAGTAATCATTGGCCGGTCTATGTAAAGCTTTGATGAGGGTTGCAATCTATGTTCACAATATCACATTTCAAATTTAGTTAGCTTTCAGCAAAGTGTCAAAGAAGAAAATTATAATTTCTAATTTTTATACTCACTTCATCATACTTTTCGAAAATGGTTATGAGAAATTCATATCCTTGAGGTGTGAGCTCTGTTGTACAGCCAACAGGTACTGGAATTCTGTAAGTGAATAATAATTCAAATGAAAATTGGGAGTTAAATGTTTCTAAAGAATTTATTAATAGTTTATGATCAGCATGTAAACCAGTGTTACAGCTGTTGCTTTTAATGTATTTGACACTGTTATATAACAAATTATATAATATTAAAAAGTAAATATTGTGCAGTACTGAATATATATAATTTAACATTTTGCTACCACTTTAGTAATACTTCTATAAGAGTTTTAAAAGTATATCATTTTTGTATGTGTTAAACAATCATAGCAATATTTAAAGTTAGATAAAATATTTTTATATTTCCAGCTAATTTAGTTGAACATGAAGAAACAGGAAACACTGCATTTTATAATTTTTGTCAATTTCATTTTTTCATTTTGATTTGAAATTATCACCACATAATATTTAATATGTGATTAATGGAGAAGCAATGCATTAAGATGTTGAAAAATAAGTGCTTATTTTTCATTAACCTTCAAATTTATTGAGATACAAAGACACATGCAAGCAAGAAATATGTACAAAGTATGAAAAGAATAAAAAGAAACTGCAAAAATTGAATATAAATTCATACTGATTACATCATCTATAGCTGCATCTACTGCTAGGAATGTTGGATCTCTGTATCAGGCCAGATAGTTTTTCTTGTTAGAATCCATCTTGTACATTTATAACTACTATTTGTCCATGCATTGAATACTGTTGCCATATCTGGTTGGGTGCTCCTGCTATACATCTCGAGATACTCAACAAAATCCAAATCCTTGGCATCTTGACTCCAGTCACTTTCTGACTGATGTGACATGGCTTCCCTCTGTCTCTTCTCCAAATATTTTCATGGAAGCTGCTCTGAGGAGGTCTTTTTTCCAAGTGCCCTGACCACATGAATTTAAACATGCTACTACATAACTCCCAACAGTTTCTTTTCTTGCACTTCCCGTCTGTGGAACTCCCTTGCTTCCTTGATATCTATAATCTCCAAATATTTAAATGCAATGTCAACTGTCATCTTCTATCTTTTTGAATCCCGTTCATCTCTTCAATACCCCCTGTATCTAGTCTTTTCTCTCACTGTAACCCCCTGTGCATCAGTGGTGGTCTCACCTTGCTTGGGATGAAATGATTAAAAAAAATAAACAAAAACACACACAGACACAAAATGGTAAGGGTAATACATTACTTTGGAGATAAGAATTCTTTTGTAAGCATCAGGTTATCATCATAACCAAATGTCCTTAGAACTGTCCATGTGGTTTCATGTCGACCTCGCTGAATGAAAAGTGTATGAAGAAACAGGAATCCTGCAAAGAAAGAAAAAAAAACAAAAAAAAAACACATTATGATGTCAATAACGGCTGTATTTCTTCATGGTAAAAAATATTAATATGAGATTTGGTTTTGCATTCAGAATTCTGAAATGAGAATATAAAATTATAGCCTTTAAATTTTGTGGTTTATTTTTATTTTTTAAATTTAATCATTTTAATTTATTTATTACTTGGATATTGTACTGCACATGCTTTAACAGAAGGCATAGTAGTTACATTCATTTTTGAATTATCAAAAATATCCATTCTAATATAAAACTTCTAATTTCTTTGTAAAAATCTTAAAGTATTTTTATCCTAAATCTGATTAATACAAAAGAAATATTGTAGCACTCAAAAATTATAATGAACCTTTTTAGTCCTTAGTACTTCCTTGTTTGGATACATTGAGTATACATGAAAGGAGAAAACCTCAAATAAAGAAATTACTAAAATTTTCATTCATTGTCTACTAAAATGTTGTCTAATTTCATTTTTACAGTTAATTCTCTAACCAATAACTTTTTGGACAAATCTGTCTCAGTAGTCTATTACTAAGAATAGTTTATTGTTGTATACACAGAAAATTCCTTTATAAATTTCATACGTGTACTGCTATGAAAACAATTGTACCACCAACAAAGCTGTCATTATGAGTCTCCCACATGACATTAGAGGTGACTCATCATTACACACTTCAGCACATCAAGAGTATCACCAGACTTTTCAATCACAACATAGGAATCACATGAAAATGCATTCTTATATTTCTTGGTGCATTCACATTTGTCCAGTCAAAATTCATGAATCCAAAAATGAAATATTAATCTAATGATGCTCCTTTCTCAACCTTCAAACATACTGGCTGCGAAATAGCTGTCCTAATCTCAGAATAAATCCTATCTAGTGAGTTTTATACTCCAGAAAAATCCCAGCAAAAATCAAACAGCTAGCCCTGGTTCGTTCCTGAATGTGCTTCAGCCATAAGCTCACCATAACCACTACTACAATAACTATCACAGGGAACTGTGTAGTGGGACACTTGCTGCATTGAGAATGCAATCACTGCAAGTGAGTTCTTGAAAATCTCAATAGAGTTAATCTATTCATAAATGGTTCTGAGGCCATCTCATCCTCCTCAGATAAGGCTATGATCTTTGCCCTTAACTCCATGTTATATAACAAAGGTCACCCTCTTCCTGACTTCCCTCATTTCATAGAACACAATCACGCTAATATTTTTATAACAACCTGGGAAGTCTCAAGACTTATCAAAAGTTTTGAACCTAAGAAGGCTATCAGTCCAGATATATTCTCAAGGGTTGTCCCCTAAAATATTAACCCTGCATTATTCCTCTTAACAAAACTATGTAACTGTTGCTTGAAGGAGAAATCTTTGCAAGTTTGTGAAAGATTTCAAGTCTATGCCCCATTTTTAAGAATGCAGGTATGTGCTCATCTTTATCTCAGTATCAGCCTGCCAGCCTCCTCAGTGTCATTAACTTTTCAGAGCTAGAATCAACAGGAAAATTGTTGATCACCTCACTAGGGACAATCAGTACAGATTTTGATTGGCTTTGCCTACTGTCCTTACTCAAAGAATCAGTGAGGCTTTAGATATCAAATACATTTCAAGAATGATCACTGATTCATACAAAAGGCCTTTGAGAAGGTGTGGCATAGAGAATTGCTGTACAAGCTCTACAGCTATAAAATCACTTAAAGAGTCTTCACAATTGTCATATCTTTCCTAATGGGAAAGTTACTGAATGTAGTTGTCAGTCCTATGAAGCCAGAGTGATCAATGCAGGCATCTCACAAGACTTTTCAGTCCGAACCTCTTTCTACTTTACATAAATTATCAACCAAAAATAACACTGATCATTTGTAAATATCAATGCTGATGATAAAATGTGCACATCTAAAATTCTAGGTAACCAGATTTGTGTGCCTATTAGAACTTAAGCTCACCCCAGTTTTCAAGTGAAACTCATGTATACAATCCATTGCTAAAGATGCTGGCAAAATGGTTGGTTCCCTGTATCGCTCCAGGAAGTACTTGACTCCAACTGCTTTCCTCTACATTTACAAGAGCAAGATTAAGAAAAATACGGAGTACTGCTGCCATATATGAGCAAGAGTTGTCAATTTTCACTTTCTAGTCTTGATAAAGCCCAAAAGCAACTGTGTCCTTGAGATTAATTATTTTCACATTGCAAGCCTCTTGCTAGTCTATCACTGTTTCCATGGGAAGTGTTCTGGAAAACTACATTCTTTAGTTCCACCCAATCTAACCTTCACAGCGAAGACCTGCCATGATATGAACATTGTAGTGAACCACTCTCTTTCCTTATGTGAGAGATAAGATCCATTCAAGCAGTAGCTTCCCATGAACTACTGCTTTGTGGAATTTACTCCCAAAAGGATGCTTCTCTTTCACTACAATTTTAACATGTCTAGGGTTCACAGTTATCTTTCCAACATATCGCCATAAACTGTGTGCCTTACTCTGTAGCCATCTACTTTGACTGACCTTGTAGAGGGTGAACATTATTGTAAAAAAGGTAATGTTCCCTGAAAGACAACATTCTATATTATCAAATTTGAAACAATTGGCAGTACTTACGTTTTAAAAACTGGTAGCTTGTGCTGATAAATAATTATGTGTATTGTGATATTTTCCCAACAATGATTTACAATCTCAAGTTTGAAACTTATATCATCTTTTGATTCAGGCAACAGATTTTAGTGAGATCTATTTTCACTCTTTTCTGACATGTTATTTTTTATCCACTTTCAAGACATCATATGAGGACAGATTCTGTTTATTTGTGACAGTCTTTTGAGAATGCACAATCTAACTTGGGCAACCAACTCTTTTATTGATCCATCAGGTGGTTTTTCCTACTCTTAAGGAAAATCAGATTTAATGAACCACATGGGCCATAATGAACTGACATTATTTTTACTCAGTGAAGTTAGACAAATGAGAGAAGAAATTAATCATCAATTTACTAGGAACATGTCAGTCTCTGTGTGTGTGAAAATGAGAGACAGAGAGAGAAACACACATGTCACTGCTTTAAGTTGTTTAATGTGTAGTCCAGATCACTTTCTAATTGTGAATGACTGCTCTGAGTGACCCACAGGTAAGTGCACAGGATTTATTTATGAAATGATAGTTTTATGAGATTCAGGCATCACACTATGCCTTAATTAGCTATTTAAATTGAATTTTTACTGTAGTCACTAATTTATTACTTGAAAACAAATTTTGTTAAACAGTTATTTGTAAAAAGTAGTTATTCTTTAAAAAATCTAATGCCAGATGATTGGGTATGTTTTGATAAGTTTAACTGATTTTTATTAAAATCTCTTAAAGAAAAAGAAAATTCAGTAGAAAATGTATTTGTACAATCCAAGCACAATGAAAACAGCATAATCTTCATTAAAATCAGGATCAGTTTTGAAAAGCTCAATGTAATAACTGCAAAACTAAGCATTAAACACAAAGATTAATTCACTCAATTTAAAAGTAACTTGTAATTACATTTTCATCTTCAGGTAATATAATTTATCTAATATTATCACCAGATAATATTAACATATTTATCTATGAACCATCATAGATAAATTTAGAAAATAAATTCCAGTGGTATGCTTGTAATATTTAAAATTTTAATTCAGTTACCTTTATTTTAATGATCACTTCCTTTCCATGAATAAACTTTAAAATTTGAAGAACTATAAGACAAAAGAAAAACATACAAACCTTTTAAAGTGAGTGAATCATTTACAATTCCATCAGAAATATTTCTTTTTACTATTGCTTTGACATCTTCTAAAGCCTGTGGATGGAGGGGAGCATTAAAACACTTCCTCTGGAAAAAAAAAAGTAAAATGGATTAAATGCTAAAGAAAACAACTATAAAGCAAGATGCAATATTTATTACAATCTAGGTCAACTGAAAGTAACAAGAGTCAATGTTAGTAACTTATGATAAGGATATTTTCTTCAGTAAAATATTTTTTAATTCTGTAATTAAAATTATTAATGAATTTTTAAAAATAAAATATTGAAGAGAAGGAATGAAAAATTAAGTAAGAGTAAAACTTGACCTTATCAATATGAAAAATATAAATAAGAAATCATTATTTCTCCAGTAATAAATAAAATATTCTTGTGCAAGATAAAAACTACAAAACTCTTATTGACAATTACAAGTGTAACAATTATTTGTGAGCAAAGTCAAGACTATAGAAAATAAACTTATAGCTGTGAAGATATTTGATAGAATGAATAAAAGTTAAAATATTAACTAAAAATACTCCAAAAGTAACAAAAGAGGAGTTTTCAAGAAAAGGAATATTACAAGTAAAGAAATAAGAAGAAATGAGGAAAGGTTTTATACACAAAATCAGATATAATAAAATAATATACAAGAGCTATAGATATAATGATTGTGCAACATACAAACTATATTTTACACAAGATGTAGTTAAAAATGAATGCCTTATTCGTAACTTTTAGAGCATTGTGTATTATTGTGACAGATTTCTTCCTCAGTCTGATAGTCATATTTCAACAGGTGGATCTCCAAGGCACTTGTGTGAGCTATACTTGCAAGATGCTTTTATTAAGCATACAAAGAAGTATGAAAGCCAAAGTTTTTGTCACAATTGCACTGGTGCTCACATTCAATAAGGCATTCAAATAATAACACTTCTATAAGTCTCTGGAGTGCTTTACTAAATGTCCCACTACTATGAACTTGTGTCAGACAAACAGTTTAGTAACTATAAAGTGCAAGTTCATTTTTACACTGTTGATAATTGTTGCTAAGAATAATCTATCAAATTTTAAATTTTTTGAAAAGTATTCCTTTCATCTTATTTCTGTTATCCCATCTAAGAAACTTGCAAGTTTATTACATTTAAAAAAATATCATGGTGGCAAAAGGAAAAAAAGCCATGGAGCTTATTTGAAGTCTTTGTGGCCTAATTGGTAAATTCGTAAAGAATATTTTTTCATTTCCAGTTCATCTTGCTTGCTAATCATAGAATAACAATCAGAGTTGTGATAAAACAGCAACAAAAATAAGAAATACTAAGCAACAATTGATAACTGTTTCAAAGAAATTTCTATAAAACTCACTTGGAAAAGGTTAACTTCAAAATCATTGAGTAAATTGTCATTATCCATATCACAAATCTGAAAATAAATTAATAAAACACAATATAGAAAATGGTTGTAAACAGGATTTTAATTTTGATCAATGAGCAGACTTTTATATAAATATGCTTGCATTTCTAACTTATACTTAAGAAATTAGGATCTGCAAATGATATTTTTATTCAGTTGTTTTATCAATTTATCACTTTATTTTAAAAGAACCTAGATATCATATTGCCAAACTGAACTCAAAAGGCTAAAACTTTGAAAACAATTTTGCCCAACTAGTACCTATATATGAACACATTTTTTTCCTTATATGTCAATTTTTATATTTATATAAATATATATCTAGAAGGGTTAACTTTGTTCCAAAGTTAGTTTACTTAAGTACACATTCAAAAATTTGTATGGTCAAAGCATGGTTATATCAATATATAATCCCAGTAATGTTCAACATTAAGGTGTTTGTTTGAATAAGGATTTTAACACCTAAGAGTTGATCCTGGTTAACAATAATCAATAATGTAGTCCTATGTCCCCATTAGTCTTCAAGTTCCTTCAAAGCACAGTGGTTACCACCTAGCTGACTCCCCAATAATTAACATGTGGTTCATTTGTTGCTGGTATCGTGATGGTAGGCATGGTTCCACTCAACTTAGCTGTTATTTGTCCTTTCACAATCATTCATTCCTCTACCATATTGTGTTTTTTTTTTTATTTTATTATATCAGAGGGCAAGAAGATTGCTGATGAAGCAAACTGAAGTGAAGATGATTTGACAGCTGAGTTACACACAAAAAAAAACAAAAAAAAAAAAACTTTTGGAATAAAAAATTAACTGAGGTTAAAAATTTAAAAATGATTCAGTTTATATAGGATTTGTTCCATAAAGTGGTTTTAACTCTTCCCACTTACTGTTATAATTAAATGACACTGGGATCTTCTTTGGAGTTTGCAGCTGGTGTTAGTAGTAATTTAAACTTTTGCTCTGGTCTTCAGAGCTGGTACACTAAACTAAACTGATGTTTTTGTCATCTGGTCAAATATTTAGAAATGGATTGACCTGAGAACTTGTACTTTATGATATTACACCCATTTTGCTATCAGGAGGTGAGACCAATGAAAAGATGGTGTTTGTTTTTATGTTTGAAAGACCTGCAAAGAAAGTATTTTAAATACTCAGGCATGATACTTACCCGGAATAATCTTGTTAAACCTTTTTTACATGCTGCTGTGAGCTGCAAATTATAAAGAAAAGGTAAAAACAATATAATAGAACTGTCTATAACTTTAATATCCATGAAAATAGTAATTAAATAATTCAATGATAACTTTAGCTACCCTCACTAATTTTTTATACCTAAGGTTTAAAATGAATTTTCTTATACACGGAGAAAAAAAAACAAACTTTCTTTCATTTTTACCTTTAATTGAAAGTTAAAGGATTAAATTTACTATTTCCAGTAAGCAAAATACTCTGGTGTATTTCAAACAGAACTTATATTGATTGAAATCAAATTTTTAATTTTTTTTCTAAAATAGTTTATTAGCCCCCCTTTTTTAGTCATCTTTTAATCACAATGTAATTCTCTGTATTCAAAACAAATCTTCCAAAAATGAAATATACTTTTTTGAAACCCTGTTTGAGCAATATTAACTGATTTAAAGTATAATTAATCTGATTTGAAAAAATATTTTAAGTTTAAAATAACACAAATCTATTTTTAAAACAAAACAGTAGATATAGTTTTAACATCGCCATGTTTTACGCAATTGATAAGGTGTTGAAAGGTGATGTCATAAATATTGTTTATACATTTTAAAAGATTTCTATCTTACAAATTATTATAATAATAATAAAAAGAATTTATTAAGACAATATGACTAAATCTTATTTATAAAATCAATTAAAAGCATTCCTAATTAAATAATGTCATAGTTTTATTGCATTTTTTATTTTATGATTTGGAGCAGATTTTCAGGAAAGAAGTAATACACTTCCCTCTCGCTCATTATATATATATATATATATATATATATACATACACACACACGCATTTTTTTTTTTTTTTTAGGATTTACATTCTCCAAGAGTCCTGCTTTTAATAGAGGAATATTTGATTTCAAGAAATTAAGTAACTCCCCCTCCAAGGGAACCTCCTACCAGCAGAATATCTTACTGCTATCAATGAGCGGACTGGGATTCATTCAATGATTTCCTTTACGTTGTTCTTTGAAACAAGGTTTTTAGTCTCCCTGTACTGTGCCTCTGAAATCTCTTGGGTGAAATGCTTTCATCCCAGTTAGATAACTTTGACTTAAACCTCGTTCATCTCTTTGGTTTTCTCCCGCTTGCCATCACCCAAAACAGAAATCATTTCTTCCAGCTTTACTCGAGTGACACATCTGATCACAATAGGTGCCTCTTTGTTACTGCATGTAATAAATGTAAGCCTGTTCTAAATGATGCTAAGCTGTTGCTTGCTGATGAAATGAAGAAGCATATAGCATCTTGCAAGCTTGGTTCCACAGATTACTGGCAGCTTTATATATAAAACACCATCTCTAGTATAGCATAATTTCTAAACTTAACTCTCATAAGGCAAGTGAGGTGATAGAATTCCAGTCATTGTCCTAAAGAAATGTGCTCCTGAGCTGGCTTCAGTTCTATAACTATTGCTTTACTTCTTCCTGCTTGCTGGAAGTCCTCTGTAGTTCCTGTTTTTAAAAACTTTGGAAAGCCCTCTGACCCCTCTAATTATTACCCTATTAGCCTCTGACTTTTTTGGCAAAGTATTTGAGGCTATTACCAATGCCGAAATATTTAGGCATCTAACATCTCCCAACATTCTCTGACAAACAATATGGTTTGAATTTCACCAGGTCTACTGCTGACGTGCTAACAACCATCTCTGAAAATATATATATATATATATATCTTCTAAACATATGCTGTTAAATATAAGAGACAATGAATGTCTATGTTTAATCATGAGCCTTCTAAACGTTGTATTTTTGCTTAATTTCAGTCGAAAATAAAGACAAAAATTCTCCAACATTTGGATAATTATTTATTGATTTTCTTCTAAGCTTTCGGCTCACATGAGCCATCTTCAGAGAGGTTGTTTAGACTGAAATATTATAACATCCACCATCACCGACGATTTTATTTTGTGTTGACATAAAACTCTGCTTGGCAACGGCAATAGTTACCAAAAATAATAAACGCAGTTCTTAAATTTGCGATGTGGTTTTATGATGTCACACCGCGTGATAGCGCGAAATAACAAAACCATGTAGTCAAATATATATACCAGAATCTTGATAAGAACAACAAAGCTAGAGCTGTTGTTCTTGATATCTTGAAAGCATTTGGCAGGGTTTGGCATGCTGGCCTTTGTGCAAGTTTCAGGGCTATGATATTTCTGGATGATTGTTTGATTTAATTTAATCATTTCTATCAAATTATAAAATTAAGGTTGTTTTGAATGGGCAAGCTTATAGATCCTTTCATACAAACACAGGCAGCTATCAAAGCTCTATCCTAGGTCCTACGCTTTTTCTGATCTTCTTCAATGATCTTCCTGATGTAGTCAGTTCACAAGTAAGCATTTATGCAGATGACAACTATTTGCATCTGTCTCAATAAGAAATCTGCCAAGGTTGACAAAGTTAACTTAAATGCTGCACTTTAAAAGACCTCCAATCTGTGATTGAAAAGGGTAGGAAATGGCTCATACATTCTAATGCCTCCAAAATGAAGCTACTCTCTTTAACCACCCTAGTGAAACATTTCTGCCTACCATCAGAATGGATGATGCTATTCTCATAGAGAGCAGTGTACTGTACCTTCTTGGCCTCATGCTCTCAACTGACCTTAAATGGAATGACTACACTTAATCCATAATGGCATCTACTGCTAGGAATGTTGGGTCACTGTTTCGAACCAGGAAGTTTTTCTCATCAGAATCTTTTATGTACATTTATAAATCTACCATTCATCTGTGCACTGAATACTGTTGATATATCTGCTTGAGTGCTCCTGCTATTCATCTTGAGATTCTCGACAAAATCCAAAGGAGCATCTGCAATATCTTGATTTGGCAGCCTGCCTTCAGTACTTTCTCAGTAATGTGGTGTGGCTTCCCTGTCTTTAAGTATTTTCATGGCAACTGCTTTAACAAAATTGTCCTTTCCTGATACTCCAACCGCATGTATTTATATGCTACTAGATCAGCATGAAAGTTTCACCCTTGTACCATTAAAATAGTTAAATGTTACTGCTACTTCTAGTCTTCCATTTGCTTGCTTCCCTGATAGCTACAATCTCTGAAAGTTTAAGCACAACAGCAATTGCCATCTTTTAGCTACTTTATTCCCATCCACCTCTTATTTTATTTTCAACATTCCATGAACTTTTTTTTATTCTAACTGTAACCTCTACATACCAGTGGTATTTCTACCTTGCTTGGGGTGAAAACATGAAAAATAAATTCATTTATAAATAAGTCCTGAAAGTTTCATTAAAATCCAACAATTATTTGATTTTGCAAGAATTTCCAAATCAATGTTTTCACTTGAAAGAGGCACTAAAACACTAATAAATTTTAACTGCTGATGTAAAAAGTAAAAATTTAACAAATTCAAATTACAAACGTGCTAAAAGGATTAAAAAAATTATTAAATACAAAAATAATTTGGTCTTTTTTCTTTTAATAATAAACATTTTGATGATAAAACTGTTTTAATAAGTTTGGGTCCTTTTTTTCATCATGCTATGCTATTTTTTCAGTGAATAAGTGGAGGTACCTATTTTAGTATACAAGCTTTTATCATTCATTACTAAGGTGAAGATGTTAAAATACTATATAACCGAAAACAAATTTTCTAAAAAGAAATATAACAATGATTTATTCTAAAAGTTTGGATATAATGAAACATTTTGAGTTACTCAGAACAGTATCATCTGGATTTTTCATTTGCTGCTGTTTGTGTGGAATTCATATAAACTAAGTATACTTTTGCTACTGCTGCCTAAGAAATGTAGCGCATTTGTCCCCTAGGAAATATTTTGCATTTCAATTCCAAAAATATTTTATTGTATTTGGTATACTAAAAACATTAGCCACGCAAATGAAAAACATTGATATTACATCACTGACACTGAAACTGATTATTATAAATAATAAATAATTTTTTTTCATGAGTCATCATAACATTTCTTCATATTGATAACTTACTCATAAAACCATTTATCAGTAATCCTTGTCATTTAATTTATTATGATCACCATAAAAAGGAGTTAAAAGTTATCTCCCCTGGACCATGCAAGGGAGTCTGTTCCACAGCTAATAGATGCATGCTGGGTGACAAGAAGAAGGGACTTCCTGTAAAAGCCAGCAAACATGGCGTGCAGAACTTTGCCAAGCTCTCTATAAACACATCGTTATTTAACATCCACAACTGTTCCTTGTACTCATGTTTCTACAATAAATTCCCTAGTTATTTCCAATACTTGGTGAGTGTGTCATTTTTCCATAACCGTTTTATTTTGTCATGTTAAAAACATAACAAAACTGGCTTCGAAGATGAGATATGCAGCAGTGGATTGTAACGAAAAGAAACTGACAAGTAGAATTTGTTTCATTGAGTGGAGAATTTCAGAAATTGGAGACTTCGAATTTCAGACACACAAAATAACTTCAAGTAGTTTTAACATAACAAAAAAAAAACAAAAAAAACAAAAAAACAAAAGCATAAAAAAAAAAAAAAAAAAAAAAAAAAGAAAAAGTAAAAAAAGTCTGTTTCCGGAATTTTTTTTCCTTTTCCATTAAGTGTGAAATAATGGATCCAAATACTATCCAAAAGATTCTACAACAGCAATTCAGGTTGATGGAAATCTTTTCAAAGATACTAGGGACTGTACCACAACCAAATCCTCCATCAACGAAATTAATATCGGGACAAGCTCTCGAAGATCCCATCACAGAGTTCCACTATGATAAGGAGGCAAACACAACCTTCGCCACGTGGTTCACTTGTTAATAGGATCTCTTTAAAGAAGATTTTGGAGAGCAAACGGATAACTGGAAAGCGAGGCTCCTTTTACGAAAAATCAGTCCGAGCAAGCATGAAAAATATATTAACTACATTTTACCGAAACAACCTCGAGATTGTAGTTTCGTAGAAACAGTTGAAACTCTAAATAAAATTTTTGGTGAACACACCTCATTGTTTAATGCAAAATTCAACTGCCTCAATATCACGAAATGTGATACAGATGATTTGACAACTTACTCAGGATTCGTTAACAAGCAATGCAAACAGTTCAAAATTTCCACCATCACAGATGAACAAGTGTTTCATTTTTACATGTAGATTAAGGTCTGCAAATGACAAGGACGTGCGCACAAGTATTTTGTCAAAAATTGAACAAAATCCGGATGTTACTCTGCAGCGAGTTACAGAAGAATGTCGGTGGCTGGTGAATCTAGAGCATGATTCAGATATGGTACAACAGTTGGTACCTGCAACAACATCCACAATCAATCCTATCCACAATCACAACAGTCACTGGAAGCAACACAAAAGAAAACTCCATCTGCTTGCTGGAATTGTGGTGGCTGGCATTTTGCTCGAAAATTCCCCTTCAAAACTCACTGCTGCTGCGAATGCAATTGGCAAGGTCACAAAGATAGATTCTGCACACCACCAGGGTGCGAAACTACGCACAAGCGATCACAAAACAAAAAGACACAAAACACAGTCCGGTAGCAACATTCCTTCCCAACTTCAAGTCGAACTGTAAATATGTGTCTGTAGAAATGAACAACCATCTAGTTCGGTTACAAATTGACACAGCATCGGACATAACCCTTATTTCCCAGACCTCAGCTTACATCTACAAAACATGTAGCACGGATTGCTTCTGGGGATTGCGTCCATATTAAAGACGATCTGCCAGCAACAATCAAGATTGAAGAGAAGACAGCATCTGAGATCATATACATTTCAAATTCCCAGCACAATCTTTTGGGACTTGCTTTTATCGAGCCACTGGGTCTTCTTAACATCCTATTCAATTTGGTTGGCAAAGCAGCATCAAAAGAACAACAAAAACAAGATAGATGCCAGAATACAGATCGACCACTATCAGTAGGTACACTAGTGTTTGTGAGGAGTTACAGGCCTGGGCAACCAAAATGAACACCAGGTACTATCCACAAAAAAAAAAAAAAAAAAAAAAAGGACGGTTTGTCTATAGTGTACAAGATCAACTCTGGGCATGACACAAAAACCAATTGCATTCTAGATACACCAACAACACTAAGATAAACAACATGTTGAACATTTCACTGGACTTACTAGCGGACACATTTGAACTACTGGTTATACTACCAGTCGAACAGACAAATATGAACGAGAGCAATGAAGAACCTAGAAAGAACTGGCCAAAATGGAATAGAACTAAAGTGAAGCACCTAAAAATTAACCCAAAGCGTGCTTGTTACAGCTAATTGTCTTAAACAAATGGAGGTATTATGATCATAAAAAAGGGTCAAAAGTTATCTCCCCTGGACCATTCAAGGGAGTCCGAGAGACAAGAAGGGACTTCCAGTAAAAGCCAGCAAACATGGCGTGCAGAACTTTGCCGGGCTCGCTATAAACATATCGTTATTCAACATCCACAACTGTTCGCTGTACTCATGTTTCTACAATAAATTCCCTGGTTATTTCCAATAACCATTTTATTTTGTCATGTTAAAAATTTAACATAGTTACTAAAACAATTTTCAAACACAGAACCTTCAGATCTTTGGTGACCTTAGATTGTGAAGAGTCAGAAAAGAACCTCATTTGTCTGTGACGATTAAACTTTCCAATTTAAAGTCCTTTGACAAAAACCTTTGGAATCATTCACAACAGAATACTTCATTTTCTATGAATACAAACAGTTGAATTAATATCACAGTAAGATATAATTTCCTCAAAAGATTTATCAGTTGTCAAGGCTCACGATGTCATCCATCTGACAGATTCCTAGTAGATATTTTAAATCTACTGACAGAGGAAAAAAAAGTCTGTTTGTGAAGAATTAGTAGTTCCAGACGTGGCTTATCAATACAAATGATGAATTCCCAGGAAACTTTCGCCAGGAAACTAGCTAGAATCACAGGTGTCACTGCATATATAGATGATATAGTCGTGTATAGTGACACATGGGAAGAGCATACGAGAACTTTGGAAAAAGTATTTCAGAAGCTGGATGATGCCAACTTAGTGATAAATCTAGTGAAAAGTGATTTTTGTGCAGCCAGGGTTACCTATCTACGCCATGTCGTCAGATATGGGAAAGTCACTTCAAGCGAGGCAAAAACCAATAACATAAAACAATATCTAACGCCAAGGAATGTGAGAAGCCTCCAAAGATTCCTAGGAATGGCAGGATATTACCAGAGATTTTGCAAAAAATTTTCTGAAAAGGTAGCGCTATTGAGCGACCTATTGAGAAAGGGAATTAGGTTTTGATGGATGGATAAGTGTCAAAATGCCTTCAAGGAGGTAAAGAAAGTCCTCAGTGAAAATCCAGTGTTAAGAGCATCAAACTTTAAACAACTGTTTTGTTTGGCGGTGGATGATAGCAACGTAGGAATTGAAGCATTATTGATGCAAGCGGACAAGAATCAGGATTTACACCGTCAGCTATTTCTAGAAGCTGAATAAGTTTCAAAAGGCATACTAGACAGTCGAGAAAGAGGCAACACTTTGAAATATATTTGACATTGTCCTTAGCACTTACAGTCGTGTATACAAATCATAACCCTTTGGTATTTGAGAGTATGAAAAACAAAAACAGAAGGCTACAAAACTGGAATCTTATTCAGCAGGAATATAATCTAGAAATAAAACATGTAAGCGAGCAAGAAAATGTAGTAGCAGATGCTTTATCGAGGTGCAAATAAGATTGGTAAGGTTTTCCTTTCTATAGAAAAAAGAAAAGAAGATGAGTATATTTTTTTTCTTTCTTTTGGGTGTGGAGATGTTATTATGGACTATCTCTCTCTCTCATGCACAGTAAGAGGAAGAAAAGAAAGTGGGTAGGTCAGACGAAATGAGCGCTGATTGGTTGAAAAAGGTAAAAAAAAAACAAAAAAAACGTGTAAAAAGATGCCAGGTGAATACTTTGAAAACAAAAAAACGTGACAGTTGAGAAAAAAAAATTGAAGCAGCAAAATGTAATTTTAACTCACAGTGAATGGGGAAGAAATCCCTTCAGAACTCATATACCCTCACCCCATATGAGAATATCCAATAGGAATCCAGATGTATAAAAATGAAGTTCACAATGTAAGAAGGCCGTAAGGTGAAGAAAACAAAAGACGAACGAAATAAGTCAGGCCAGCCGAACATAAAAAATAATAAAATGTGAGATTGAGAAAAAAAAAAAAAAGAAAAAAAAAAAGGAAAACTAAAATATAACAGAGAGATAAAGAAAAAAAGAGAGAGAGAGAGCCAGGCATCCGAATATAAGAAATTAAAATAGATAAAAAAAAAAAAAAAAAGAGGAAAAATATTACATAGAATAATGCTCTGTGGAAAGGCTGTAAGTCAGACTTTTTTTTTAATAATTTTAATTATGGCTTCTACCCCAACAAAGTAAACACACGTCCATATTAAAAAAAAAAAAAAAGTCCCCCACCCCAATCTATTACTACAATTACCAGAAAAACAAAAACATTATAATCTGCTAGTTAAATGCAGAACTGATAACCCTCAATATTCAAAATCTACCGAGCAGAAAAAAACAAAGAAAATAGAGAAGGGAAATAGAAACACAGTGAGATAAAAACAAAGAGAGAGATAAAATACCAAGTCGAACTGTATTTCTGTTTTTTTTTTTTATTTATTTATTATTGTTATTATTATTTCTCTTCCTTTCTCTTGATATTTTTATTTGATCACTTGTTATGAAATAAATAAAAAAAAGAAAAAAGAAAGAAAAAGGGAAATTTATAAATCTCTATCCAAGTTTTGTGATCCTCATTTTCTCTGCAAATTTTGAAGTGCCTGTATTTATCTTTCATGTGTTTGTGATGTGGCACAGGAACCCAAAGAAAATTGCTGGCTGGCCCGATGTCCCTAAGTGAACATGTGATGTCCTAAAAAAAGGGAAAGCCATTAAATGTACAATAGTGGCTCCAAGACTAGAGCTAAGGTGGATAGTGAAATCTGTCTTTGGGGCAGCATCCGTGACAGCAGTGGATTTCTTGTATCCTTTGCCACAACTGCATGGGATGAAAGACACACACAGGTCATGATCAAGGTTTCTTATTGGGGAGAGGAGCAAGAGAGTTATATCTTTATAACTGCTTTTGAATACTGTACTGATAGTGTATGGATTGCAGATCTGAATCTTTTTAGATGTATCCATTATATAAAGTAGGTAAACTATGGATAACTTTTTATTGTCCTTGCTTATGAAAGCTAATGTTAGGTAGTGGTTATCTTGAAGGATATTTTTAATGCCAATCGTCTTCTACTGAATTTGTCAATTATGACTTGTAGACAGAAGGTTTCCTTTATGGTTACTGTATTGATGGTGGGAATTAAAGTTGAGGTATTGCTTGGTGAATATTTGCTAATGATATACAGATATTTTTAATTCAGGGATATCATCTGGAAGACTGATTAAGAAAGAAATGACTCTCACACAGTTCCACCACCCAAGTACAGACATTGGATTAAAGATGCCAATATTTCACCTGGTGAATTAAACTGTTAAAAAATATCTGGTTCACAGGTAGCTGGTTTGGTAATACTGAACATCACATCCTCTGGTTCAGTAGAAGAAACAGGTAAACAAAAATGTGCCCATTAACTTATATGAAATATCAATACTCACAAAGGTGGACTGTTCTCATTTCACATAGAAAACAAAATATAAACAATCTGCCTCCATAGATTGAATAAAGATTTTGGTTCAAAATTCTGAGAAGGATACCAAATACAATGTCAGACACTTGAAACCAGAGAGTAGTGGCTGAAGCTTTGTTACCATTACCAATAATAACCAAAATGAGCATACTGGTACACTAAATAAAGTATATATATATATATATATATATAAATAAAATAAATGAGGCATTTGAAATTAGAAGGTACTTTCTGCTGCAAAATAACAAATGAGAAATTTGTGTTTAAAGTTTGTCAACTTTTGAAATTCCATAACTTTTGATCGATTTGAGATAAACCACTCAATATTTTTTTAAAGGAAGCTAAAAGCATCTACTTTAGCATACAAACACTTACACTTAACTGATTTTCGCATACATAGTGGAAAAGTATCTTGTATTAAAGGCATCAAATCATCTAAAAATTTAACGTGTAGACTATGTATGACCAGTGGAAAAAGAAAGTTTTATTCGCTTTATTTTGAATAGAAGACTTGATTTGAAAATTCTGAGAACATTAATAATATGGCAGTCACCTGAAAAAGGCCAGAGAATAGTAAAATGAAACAAATGTGACTATGCCAAACATAACATCAGTTTGAATAAATCAATGTAGCTGTTTATTGGATTTTATTCATAGTGCCAACTGAAGAATACACACCCATATTATCAAAATGTTTGTGTGATGAGCATATTAATGATTATATCAAAATATCAAAATGATAACTACTTCCCATTTGCAATTTGTTTAAGAGAACTGTTACAAATTATGAAACAAATTTAACTACTACAGAATTGCAAAATTTCAACGAAAACTCACCTCTTTTTCCTCAGCATTATACACGGGAGCAGTTGGATGAAGCACAGCCTTTTGAGCATAATAGAAAAGCTCACTAATATTTTTCATAGTTTTAGCAGAGCACTAGAATATAAAACAGTAAAGAATAAAATTCATTTACATAATTTATTGAAGAAGATGCTAAATCAAGGCAAGAAAATATGTTCTTTTGACACCATTTAGCTGAAAGTTGATAAATCCATAGTAGTAAACTAGCTTGAGTCATTAACATATTCATCACATTATAAAGATTATTTTTGTTTTAATGCACCAGAAAGCAAGAGTTCTTTAAATTCTATAATTCTTTTATCTGAACATCAATATTCTCAAAATGAAAATAATTCATTATTTAAACAAAACTGCCATCAATGGTTATTTTTGCTTTATTGTTCCAAGCATAGATTGTCCTTTATTGTTGAATGTATTTTGTTCATTCTGTATTATATCACATAATGTTTATATAGGTAGCATACCTTAATGAAATTTCAGTGAGTAAATCACTTTTCTGGAAAAAAGCTCAATCAAGAACATTTTAACTTGATTGAAAAGAAAATGGTTCAGCAGAAGTTATGACAAATTGAAAGTTGCTTAAATTTACATATGAGCTACAAGTACAATTTTATCAACTTTTGGTATTTAAGAAGTCAAATCAAGATTGTGCATTCCTATAGTTTTCTATTCAAAAATTCATTTATGACTATTTTTACATATTTGGAAGTTATGAGGTCTTCAAATAATATAAAATAAAAAACATAATTAAAAAAATTAAAGTGCATGTGGTGAACTTTTGGCTAAATGATGAAACTAAGAGTATTAAAATTTTACTAAAATATTCTCATATTTAGATAAACTATCGCCCGGTTCACACTCCACCCACGTCTATTAAACAGGTGAAGAGGTTCATCCCTTGTTTCCTGTTTAGGATGTGGTTTCCAGCTTTCTTTTTTCCAATCTTTTTACTCTTACGTAGCCCCTGCACATCAGTGGCGTTATCGCCTTGCTTGGGGTGATATGATTAAAAAAAAAAAAATATGAAGTACTGGTTATCGGAACAGAGTTTAAAAGCATTAAATATTTTCCTGTTGATCAAAGTAACATTATCGTAAAAATTCAAAATTTTATCATTTGAAGCGGGTACAGTAACACAATATTATTAAAATTTTAAAATGTCTGTGCATATGTAACTTGACGAAACCTTTACAGAAAGTGCTTCTGAAAAACAACTCTGAAATGTAAAATTCTGACCAAGTATTAGATGATCAATAAATCATAACTCATTAGCAAAAATATCCCCTATTGAAATTTTATTAAAAACTAATTAGATCATTAGCTTTTATGGAATGCCCCATTTTAATTAACAATATATCTGCTTGCCTCTCCCTTAGCACGGCCGTTATGCTATACTAATACCTCATAATTAATGGACTATTCTGTTTTGAGTGCATGAAAAAGATATCACAGATGCCACTTAGTTTTAATGAGAAAATGAAAGAAAGGAAGATAGAAGTGTTTAACATCTGTTTCAGTGAAATTGAAAAGTTGTCAATCTCAATTTTTTTTTTTTAATTTGTACCCCTTTCTTAAAATTACAGCCAGCATTTGTATTTATGGTTTTTATTACAATATTTTGTTAAAGTTGTTAAGATCAAATATTTAATGATATGACAGGGGGATTTCTACGGATATTTTATTGTAGTAAAACTTGCCATGAGCTTATTCAATTTGTCAGAAAATTTGAATTGGAAAAAACAAGAAATTTTCGTGCACATTTCTAATTAAGAAAAAAAAAATAAAAATTTTTTTTACTTTATTTTATGAATAACTAAGCACATCACTCAAATCCCAGACCTAACTAATAAAACAACTTTGAGGCAAAATTCGACTTTATTCATCAACAGTCTCCTTCATGGGTGATACACAGTTTCCAACACTTCTTTAACAATTCAACGCTTTCTGGTAGAACGATTTGTCTTTGGCCTCAAAATACACCTCAGTTTCCAATATCACTTCTTCATTGGAGCCAAATCTTTTCCTGAAGTATTCTTTTGAGATCTGCAAACAGCTAGTAGTCATTGGAGAATACGGTAGATGCAGAAGCAATTTGAAGTGCAATTCATGTAGTTTTGCCATCGTTGCAATTGACTTGTGACATGGTTCATTATCTTGGTGAAAGATTACTTTTTTCTTATTTTGTGGCCATTTGTTGGCAATTTCTTCCTTCAAATGCACCAATAAACTATATAATATTTGCTATTGATGATTCTTCCTTTCTCAAGCTAATCGATGAACAAAATGCGCATCCCAAAATATGGAGGTCAAAACCTTGCCTGCTGATGTTTGTGTCTATTCGCTTTGGACAGCTTTTGCCTGCTGCTGTCCACTCAGCTGATTGCTGATATCCATGATCCTGTTCACAGATTGTCAAGAATCAACACAAATACAAGGTGTATTCCAGAAGCTTTGAGGCTTTTTCAGACATTTATTCATTAAAAAAAAAAAAATTACACTAAACTCCTTTAAAGTAGGGTTTTCTAACTTCAATGTACCTGTTGTAGTGCTCCAGTCACTTTATGAAATCCCATGGAAGTCATCCAAAGTGAAGGTGTCCAAGACCCTTTTTGCAGTCTCCAACTTCTTAATGTTTTCAAATAAGTTAATCCATAAGCAATCTGGAGCATTTCATAAGACTTTTAGCATTTTTGCCCAATTTAACACAAAACTTTATTGCATAGGAAGCTTTCAAACTGGCTTCACATCCCAAATGCATTTTGAAATCTAGTTAGCTGGGAAAGAGTATTTTTCAAAGAGCTGTTACAGCTATCTCCTTCAATCTGAAATAACAAAAGTTGGCAGGTCAGCATATTAGATATATAGTACTGATATATAAAAATCACAATCTAGGGCAGTTATAACTGCCTCTTCAGAAAAAGCCTCAAAACTTTTGGAATGCATCTTGTAGATAGTTAATTTCTTCTTGCATTCTTATTTTAGGTCTTGTTCTTTCCTCTACTTGTTAGCCTAATTAGACAAACCTTTCACTTTCTTCAACTCCTTACTGGAGAGGATGTTGTAAGGAGAGGGAAATTAACATTCTCCTGTTGTTCCTTGGCAAAAGAGGAAAGGTTTCACTTATTAGCATTCTTAGTTGCTTTTTATATAAATAGGAGTAAATTTTGAAAGGTATAAGCAAGATTGTGAAGCTTTGAATAAAAGAAGCATGGATATGTTGGCAGTTAATGCAAGGCCAATAAATTATTTTTTCCTGAAAAACCTAAATTTGGTAACTACAAAACATGACAGTTTAATTTTAGCAAAAGTTGAAAGAAAAAGAACAAAAATTACCTCAATACAAGTTTCTATTTCAGCAAAATCATTCATAATAGGTAATATACCCTGGGGTAAAAAAGAAAGAAAGAAAAGAATTGGTGTATGATTAAAATAGTCATTTGTCACAAATATAACATGTAATAGTATTAGTAGCCAACAGTAGCAGCAAATTAAGAATCCTGTAATCAGGATAAGAATTATTAATAACTCAATATTTAATTTGCACAATATACAGTAGATCTTAATCCTTTAAAGTATGCCATTATTTTGAAAGACTAAAACTGAAATCAGAAATGAAGTCTTACAATAATTCAAAACAGTTTTTATTAACAAAAATATTCTTTCCAAAATGTTAAGTTCTTACATCATGTTTCAAATGTTTAATATTTCTTCTATATAATGTTTCCAGATATGTGGATGAAATACATCATTGTAACAAATACAAATTAAAAATATATGAAATATTTAAATTAAAATGCTACTTTTCAAATATTGTATGTTCATTCATATGTAAAGTTTTCAAATATTGTATGTTCATTCATATGTAAAGTTTATGAATGTATTTAAAATAAATAAAATTACTCACTTCCATATTAGTGTATTCCATAAGATCTGCTTTGTTCCCAACCAAAATAATTGGTGTTTTGTGATTATCTCCCAATGTCCTTCTAATGTATGGCAACCAGTGGCTTGTTATCTGATGGGGAGGGGTGGAAAAAGTCATTTTGAATAAGTTCTTAAAGCATTTATTTAAAAATAAAAAAAAATTAAAATAGTCACTACAAAGTACTTAAGGTTAAGACAAACTTATAACTGGAGATCAAGACATCACCAGCAGATGATCAGTATTAGAAACCACACTTTCACACTCTGAGCATATATACCAGCTTCCATAAATAGCAATAGACGGAATACAGCACTAAAATATCTGCCTTGGTTTGTTTACCATACATAGTATACATCAAAAAAGGATTCAGAGGGTAAGCTGTCCATATAACATCAATATATTTCAAAGCAGTTCAACACTTCAGCCTCATTTGGAAGAGAACTAAGAATTGTGTCCATTCTATACTATGCTGTTATGGTAAATAATACGATAGTGAGAACAGCTACCTGAAAGTCTGTAGTCCAAGTGGGAAAAATGTTGAAATCAGACATAACTGGACATAATAAGGAAAAAGTTGGTCATCAACTCCTGCAGAATAAATTTGTGATAATAGAGAACACTGCAGAAAAAAATGAACAAGCTATGGAGTAAAGGAAAAAAATGAACAAGCTATGGAGTAAAGGAAAAAAAATGAACAAGCTATGGAGTAAAGGAAAAAAATGACATTACTGGATTATTGAAAGAAAAATAAAGCATTGGTTAAAACATATTTGCTTTCCTAGCAGTTGTGTATTCAATCTCTGAATCTGATAGTACTGAAAAGTCATATAGTCTAGTTAAGTGGGAGAAATGGACAAGTAACAAAGATAAATAGAGAGAATTAACTAAGCAGAAGAAAAAACAAAAAACAAAAAAACAATCAATCACACAATTAACAGATTTAGCCCCAAATTCTATGAACAGCCACCAAACATTAAAGAGTATAGCAGCTCAAAATGTTTAAATAGAAAGGTATATAATTCACACAAACATTATTTTGCAAGATACCCAAAACAAGATTCTTGTATTTGTCAGAGTAAAATGATTTTGAAAGTCAGGACACTTCCAATGAACCAAAAGTCAGGACACTTCCAACTACTGATTCTAAACGTTGTATTTTGGCTTTAATTTCAGTTGAAAATAAAGACAAAAATTCAACATTTGGATAATTTTTTATTAAGTTGGTTCTAAGCTTTCGTCTCACATGAGCCATCTTCAGAGAGGTTATTAAGACTGTAACACGATAACATCCACCATCAGCAATGATTTTATTTTGTATTGACATAAAACTAAAGTCAAAATATGACGTTTAGAACGGCTCATGATTAAACATAATAGACATTCATTGTCTCTTATATATATATATATATATATATATATATATATATATAAGACCTTGAATAAGTTATCGTTTTCAAACAGATGGCATTCTCAGAACTGCGTATATATAGTTTCAGGTGGTAACACATCTATAAGGAAGCATGAAATTCAGTGTATGTCATTTCATGAAAGTGTAAACAATCTTGTTTTTCATTGCATTAAACATGTCAAATTTTGTACCAAAGAAAGTCTATTTGCAGGGAATTTTACTGCACTACTTTATTTGAAAGAAATCTTCAGCTGAAGCACACAGAATTCTTATTGAGACTTATGACAATCATGCTCTGTCAGAAACAACATGCAGAGATTGGTTTAAACACTTTAAAAATAATGATTTTGATGTTGAAGATAACACTCTGGTGCACCAAAAAAGTTTGAAAATGAAGAATTGGTGGTATTACTTCATGAAGATGAATGTCAGGTGCAAGCTGGACTTGCAGAATCATTAGGAGTTGATCATATGACAGTTTCAAAACATTTGTAAGCATCAGGAATAATTCAAAAGCAAGGACATTGGGTGCTGTATGAGTTAAAGCCAGAGGACATCAAAACGGCATCTTGTTAAGTGTAAACAGCTGCTTCATTGACAGAAAAGGAAAGTTTTTTTTTTTTGCATCATATCATGAACGGCAATGAAAAGTAGATACACTATGATAACCCTAGGCATAGAAGATCATGGGGTAAATCTGGCCATGCATCAACATTGGCGGCAAAGCCAAATATCCATGGTTTGAAGTTTCTGCTTTACATTTGGTGGAACCAGCCAGGTATAGTTTATTAAGATGCTGAAACCATACTATAGACTAAACTATTGCCTGGTTCACACTACACCCACGTCTATTGAACAGGCGAAGAGGCTCATCCCTTGTTTCCTGTTTAGGATGCGGTTTAAATTATCAAAAGGTGGGAGAATCAATCAATATATGCTAGGGGATAGATTATAGATGTCTAGTCATATTATAATAGGAAAACTATATATTAACTATATTTTTAAATTTGAATGAATAGTTAAAACTATATTTTAACTATATTTAAAATGAATTTTAAATTTTAACCATGTTTTTAAAATTTACTATATTTTAGGTTATGTTTTAGACAATGATGACAAATGGAAGTTACTTGCTATGTTTATTGAGTAAGTTTAGTTTTCAAAATTTTATAATTTATAATTTTTCTTGTAAAAGATAGAAAACATGGCTCATGTAAAGATTTACAAGTTCTGTTTTTTTTTTTTATATAAATATTTTCCATTTTATGGTAGGGGTTTTATTGGTATCTTTTATTTGCCAATAATAAGTAGAAAGTGATGTGCTATTGTGGTAAGTTATATTATTAAAAGATAAGGTGTGAAAGTAATGGCGGGTCTTAAAAATATTCTTGGTACACCCAATATAATATTTTATTAGTGTGGGATTTTCAATAGTGGAAATAGAGCATAGGTAGACTATAGTCAATTAGACATTTATTTGCTAATGGACACTCAATAGGTTTTCCACAATTGCAATTATTGTTATTTTGATGTTAGTTTTTTTTTTAAGATGTTGTAGATTGTTTAGGTTATTATATCTGTTTAAAATTCTATGATTATGTTTTTTGATGATCTTCTCAAGGTTATTAAAACTATAACTTAATTTCAGTATGTTAAAAATTTTGCTAAGAGTGTTGTTTTTAGGGAAGTTTTTCGATTAATTTTAAAAATTTATGCTCTAACTTAGAACTTGAATTACACTACAACTGACCACCAAATGTATTCATAAGTAAGTATGGTGAAGTGGACAATAAAGTTTATATGAGGGTGTTTTTTTTTGTTTTTTACTATCGAGAGAAAGGAGACCATTATAACACATGGCCTGTTTATGATAATGTTAGGTTTGAACATCTATACCTAGAAATTTGCTTATACTTAGAAAAGTATACACACACACAATATATATATATATATATATATATATATATATATATATATATACACACACACACAAAAACATTTCTTTTAAAAATATTCAGGGTCATCAAATTATAATAAGCTTTACAACATGATTAATTTATTTGTTTGAACATTATTTTTAATTAATACTCGTATTTGAGTAGATATTTTGTTTTTAACCAAACACACACACACACACACACATATATATATTTCTACTGACCTGATTATTTACGAGAAATTTTCTTATGAAAATGTTTCATTCAGCAGGGTTCAAACCTATGACCCCTAAACAAACATAGGAGAAGCCACCAATTTATCTGGTGCATCTTAGACTGCTTGACCACGAACGATTCCAGAGTCTAATTAAAGTTAAATCAAGCCGTATATACATGATTTATTTTTTGCAAATAACCATCTCTGCTCTGAAAGCCTATCGTAATGTCAACAAATGTAAATGTAAACAGACAATGTTATGGAAAATTCCGAAGATTAACAAAATGGATTTAACCAGTGACATATATATTTGCTTGAACATTATTAAATCTATTTCAAAATAGAAAAATAAAAAAATATAGAAAATAAAGAGTTCAATTTGAAATTCCAATCACCTGAAGAAAGATTTTTCTAAAATTAATAATTTCAAAAATAAACTCATTCATTTATAAGTCCTGAAAATTTCATTAAAATCTGAAATTTGATTTTTGTAAGAATTTACAAATCAATGTGTTATTTTACCAGAAACAGAAGCACTAAATTCTTATAGTCAGCTGTTACACCACTGATAAAAAAAAACAAAAAAAACAAGCAAAACACGCACACAACATACTTTTGATCTTTCCTCTTAAAAAAAAAAACATTTCAATAAAAATTTAAGGTCTTTTTGCATCATGCTATGTTGTTTTTGTTTTTTTTTTAGCAAAAAAGTGACGGTAACAGGAGTAAAATAATTTATTAAACATTAAAAAAAAATACTTTGATCCTTCCTTTTAATAATAACCAAGATTTTGACGATAAAATTGTGTTTTCATTACATTTAGAGGTTTTCATCATGGTATGCTGATTTTTTTTAGCGATTTCATGCAGATAAGTATATTATGTGTTTTGCATAGCTTCAATGGTGCATCCAAGTAAGGTTTTGCATTTTTCAGTCAAATAGAAATATTTTGGACCAAACTTGCAAAAAATAACAAAGTCCTAAAAGCACAAAGTACTATGTTGTCTGACACTCTAATGGATTTAGAATTCTCTTTTAATAAAAGGTTATATTTATTACAGACTCTTCTAATAGGAAGCAATGTAAATGAGCTAGAAGAGAAGATAGCAAACAAAAATCTTACCCGTTCTATAGTGTCTTCATCTTCTACTGAATATACAACACAAACCACATTTGCCTGAAAAACAAAAAAAAAAGTCATTTCCTTATTAATACCATTACATACAGTTTATACACATAAATATAAACAAATTTTTATATGGTGAAATATATAAGGTATAATTCATGACTTCTGTTATGGTCTATATAGTAATTACTGTTATCAAAACAATACTTTTGTAATAAAATTTTTTCAATACTTTTAACTGAAATCAATATTTGTGAAAATTAAAGAAAAATTACTAGAGTAAAAGCAATTTTATACTTAATGATTTCATACATCGACAATTATAAAATAATATTTTAAGTTGATTATTTTACTGCTTAAGCCAAAAGAAATCCATACTGTGATAGATTTGTACTTTCATGGGTTAGATTTGTAAACAATGATTTACAAGTATGTTCCATCCCTATTGCATAAAGGAGATGAAATTTCTGACAATAGTTGCAAGAGAAGTGCCTGTGTCTTTTCAATTCTGATTTTGCAGAAAGGGAACTTGCCTGGAAGCTTTCTGTGATAAAACAATTTCATAACAGAAAGGGAGCTGGCTGTGAAAGCTTTTAGTGATAAAACAATTTCATAACAGATGTCTTTTCGTGTATCTATTTTATAGGGCTGCTGTGTCACACTAACCAAGGAACAATTCACTGAACAGTTGGATCTATTGTAGATAAATTATCAATATGTTTTTTGAAGTATTACTTCAATCCTTGTGGCATCGGCATCTTCTACTAATTGCAGATTATGAAGTGAAAAAATTTCAAAAAGTAAAACTTTAATTTATTACATACTAACTATTACACTAAATCCAGATGAATGTTTTAGCACACTGATTTAGCCTCACACTATTTCACAAATGTTCAATTTTTTCAGCATCTGCTTTAAGATACTTTACTGCACATCTTGGTCATTTGCTGCTTATGTAATATGCACTGTTTTACTTTGAATTAAAAAAAAGTAATCTCAAGATAATTTAAAGTAAATGAAAGAATGGGCATAATATTTTAAGGATTTGAACATATGCAGATTTTGGTGTATGTGGTGAGTTCATGAAACGAATCTCCCATACATATATATAACACATCTTCATTTACCAATTAATATTAACCAATAAGTTAAATAAATAAGAAAAATTATTACTCGTTATAATACAGTGAGAGTGTGTGTTAAAAGACAATGATAAAAAATACCTTTTGTATTTCATCAATCAGAGCAGTCTCATCTTGTTCTTGATCTGGAAAAAGGAAAACTGAAGAGTTAACTGAACACAAAATGAAGCTTAAAATTTTGTTAAATACAAAAATGATAAATACTTAACCCAGCTAGGCTCTCAGTAGAAAATGAGGCTATCACAATGATAGCTACCTTCAATAATCTGCCAAAAAGAGTATACTATGATGTAAAAAAAAAAATGTTCCAAGCTTGATGAAAAAAGGTTTTATCATCAAAACTTTTGTTATTAAAAAAATGATGATAATATTTTTTCAAAATATTTAATTAAAGTTTTAATCTTTTTTTAGAAGATTTAAAATTTTGATTCAAAATCTTGTTTTTCTTGTATCTATGGATAGATTATAAAATAGCATAGCAAATTTAGTGCCTTTTTGAAAGACCCATTAATTTAGGATTTTATAAAACTTCAGAACTTATTTTGGAATTTTTTTTGTTTTTTTTGTTTTCAAGCCTCACTCTACCTAATTTTATGAAAACTCAAGAAATTTAATGAGATAATTTGTAGTGACTAATATAGTCACTAAAAATTATCTCACTGAATTTCTAGGCAACAATAAAGAAAAAAACCCCAGAAATCTTAAATTTAATCTATCAGCATGAAATTAAAACTAAAATAAAAGCTTCAAGAAAGACTTTTCATCTTGAAAGTGTTTTTAAAACCTTAGGGATCGCAAGTCTGTGAATGACAATCGTCATAATACAAATGGCAACTTTATTAATTGTTGATTACCATTTATTTTCATTTGCTTTTATATTTCCACTTTTATTCAGGTTGTCAATTTATAGTACTACTGAAAAAAATTTGTCATAAAAAAGCAACTAAAAATTAATAAAGTAAGTTTTAAATTATTTTTCGATATTTTTTTTAAAGAAAATTTTAGTAAAAATATTTTATTTTTTGTTTATTTATTTGTTTGTTACTAAAATTTATGAAATTTCAAGAAATTAAAATTGCAGCCTCTTCATATATATATTAATTAAAAGAACTCTGAAGAATATAAATCACCAATTTCTCTCTGTAAAACAGAAACATCTTTTACCAAAAATCTGCTCTGAATTGTAAAATAAAAAAATGCAATAAAACTATATTACTTAATGAGAAACTTTTAATTGTTTTTATAAATAAGATATATTAAGGACACTATTATCCTAAGAAAAAGAATTTTTCAATGGAAAATGAATTTTTACAAGAAGTGTCTTCATTTTTTTCATTTTAATTATAAAGATTTATTAAATTTTAATTCTTAAAATTCTATATTAATTTCAGCCTTTTAGATGATATTAAGTGGAAACTATATACTAACCATAAATGGAAAAGCTTAATACAAATCAAACACAAATATTTTTCAAAGAATTATACATTTTCTTTGTATGCTTACAAAACATGCTAAGTTTTGTAAGTTTTTTTTTTTTTTAATCATTTCACCCCGAGCAAGGCAGAAATGCCACTGATGTGCAGGGGGTTACATAAATGTAAAAAGATTAATTAGAAAAGAGTGAGGAGTACAAGCTAGTTAGAAAGGAACAATAGAAAGCTGAGAAAGCAGGTGCAATGACAGATACATGGGCGGAGAGAAAGTGAAGATTATACAGGGGAGGGGAGAGAGCTAGAGTCCAGTGGTTAGTAAATGAGTATTGACTGAGCAGAAGCCATGAAAGTATTTATAGAACAGACAAAGGGAGACCACATTTCGACGATGGGGAAGTGGCGCTGCAGTCGAGCCGCCAGATCAGTACCTATCACATTACAGACTCTCCTTTGGAGCTTGTCAAGAACACTGAGGAGAACGGCAGGGGCACCTGACCATAAATGGCAGCAGTACTCCATGCACGGACGGATGGTTGACTTGTATATATGCAGGATGGGTTCAGGTGGAAAAAACATCCTGGATTGACATAGTGACCCAATCTTCTTAGCAGTAGATTTTGCTATGGATTCAATATAGTGGTTCCATTTGAGGTCTGAGGACAGGGTAAGTCCGAGGAGGTGTAGTGTATTACTCTCCGGGAGAATCATCTGGTCCATGCTTATGGGAGGCAGAAGAGGTTGCCTGTAATGGTTGACAGACAACAGCTTGGTCTTAGAGGAATTGAAGTTGACAAGCCACTTCTTGCCCCAGTTCACCACAGAGTGTAGATCCCGCTCAAGGTCAGCAGCGAGATTATGTCTGTCCGCCACGACAGGTTTCTTACTGGAGCGGGAGTATATTGTAGTGTCATCTGCGTAGATGCCTACTTGGGACTTGATCTCATCTGGGAGGTCGTTGATGAAAATAAGGAAGAGCGTCAGTGCCCAGGATAGAGCCTTGTGGGACACCAGCATTCGTGCTGTAGGACGAAGAGGCACGCCCATTCAGAACGACCTTCATTTTGCGGTTATTTAAGAAAGATTAGATTAGGTCAAGCAGGCGACCGGTAATACCATAACCGCGTAGTTTGCATAGGAGGCCAGGGTGCCAAACCCTGTTGAAAGCCTTGGAGATGTCCAGAGCAACCGCGTGAGCCTCGTCAGACTCATCAAGGGCCTGTAGCATGTACTCCGTTACAGTTGTTAGCAGGTCAGCTGTGGACCTGTCAAATCGGAATCCATATTGCCTGTCGGAGAACAGTTTGTGGGCGGTGAGATGATGAAGTACAGGTGAAAAATAAAAGCAATGACTATAAAGTCAACATTTCTAAAATTTAATAAAACATTGTAAAGCATATTTCTGTATATGCAGGTATCTTTGGATCTACTTTATTTCTAATTTTGATCAGCAACCTTCCCAATGTCATTAGTTCTTGACTATATACAGTGACATGCATAAGTATTGGATACATGTTATTTCTGTTATAACTAGTTTATGTTTGCCATTTTGCCTGATATTTGGTAAGTAATATCTCGTAAAGTTGTTTTAGTTGTAAGTGGAAGAAAAATTAAAAACTCATGGTTGAATCCATTTTTTTTATCAAAGTTCAAAATTACTCTATGCAAAAGTATTAGATACATGACATTTTTTCAAATTTCCAATCGAAACTTTGTATTTTAAAAGACTTTAAATATTCAAATTTTTGATAGTATTGGAATGTTATCTTTGACCAATCAGAGAAGCTTACAAGATAGTGCTACTAATCATCTGACTCTGATGTGCATTTTGCAATTCAAAGATTAAAAATGGCAAAAACTAAAGAATTATCCAGAGATATGCGAGAGAATCATTTGTGACAAGTCTGCCTGGCTGGTTGGTTCGCTGGTTCGGGAACAGAGCTTGCTGCGATGATGATGTCGAAACGGCACCAGTTATGATGATGCTTTCGAGCCACTAGTCGTGATGATCTTGTCACAGTAGCTGGTCCTCAAGACATCTATTACAACAATGAACTCACTGCCCACGCTGTGTTCTTTGATCTCAGAAAGTCACGTTGTGAAAATCTGGTAGCTGTATTTTTACCATATCCAGATTGGACACTTGTGTTAAAACAAAATAATTATGGTACAAAAAAAAAATTAAAAAAAAAGTAGTTCGAAGATGCCTGGATGAGTTCCGAAGAAAGTCTTTAAATAAAAAAAATAATTGTAAAAGCAGAAAATACAATTGTCAAAATTCAAGTTTACAACGGAGAGAACATTTGTTTAAAAATACCAGAGCTTTTAATTTTCAAATAAAAATAAGTCTTTTTGAAGTTTCATTAAAAATAATCAGAGCTTTGCAAATGTTCAAAATAATCAGAGCTGTAACTTTTAAAACAACAAAGTTCTTTCGGGTTCTTGCTGGAGTTTAATGGAATTTACCGAACTAGAGTGAACAAGACGGCGACGACAGTGGGGGTTATTTTTCTTTGCCGCTTGAAAATCTCTCTCACACTCTTTTCATAACAGTGCGAACTCTTTGTTAAGAATAATCAGAGCTTTCAATTTTCCAAATAACTTTTAAAACAAAGTTCTTTTTGGGTTCTTATCGGAGGCACATTATCCGACATTAATTCTTTAAGTTAATCGGTAACAGGCCTTTCCACATTTCTCCACATCTTCAGCCATAAGTTCTGTGGTAGACGACCAGCCTCTGGGTCATGGCTCCCCAATTGGGAACACTTTCCCTACAGTCATTACATTTCGACTGCAATTTCAAAAACTACCCAAACAACTCTGATTTTTCGTACTGAGTTCGGATTTTTATAGCTGTTTATAATTCTCTCAGGGGATCTATGTGACTCAAAGCTTTTGACTAATGAGATTATTTTCCACCCATACGATTTACAGGGAGCCATGGCCTGACAAATGAAATATCAACAGCTCACATGACGTAATGTCTTTGTCTTTTTTTTTCAATTACATCTGTTTTTCGAATTTAGAATCTGTTCCCAGGAATAATTTTTGAGGATTTAACCTAGGTACCTCCATTACAAAAAACAAGCATAGTATGATTTAAAAAGGTTCAAAACTTAATGAAACAAACTTTTTCTATCAAAATGTTTATAATATTATTAAAAGGAAAGATCAAATTAATTTTTATTTATTTTTATAAAAATTTTTAATCCCTTTTAACATGTCTGAAATTTTGGCAGAAAATTTTGTTTTGATTTGAGTTAGCGTTGCAGAAAATCTGAGAACATCTTACATTGTTTACAATCGATTACATAATTTTTTTTTTTTTAACATAACTCACTTTTTCGGTGACAAACACATTAATTTGGAAATTCTTGCAAAAATCAAATAATTGTTGGATTTTAATGAAATTAAGTACTCATTCACAAATGAATAAAATTATTTTTGAAATTATTTTTTTTTAAATATTAATGAAAAAAATTTTTTTTTTAACCCTGTTACCCCCACTCCATGTAAATTTATGAAATTTTAATTTCTGTAAATTATTTTTTTATTAGTTAAATGCAGAACTCATCAGGAAATATAAATCATCTATTTTTTATTATTTAAAATTATCCAGCACTATCTGAAAATCTGCTCTGAAGAGAAATATAAAAAATGCAATAAAACTTTGAAATAATTTAATTTGACAAGCTTTTAATTGCTAGAATAATAAAAATTAAGGACATTATAGTCTGAAGAAGAAAAAATTTTTTGATAACTAATAAAATTTTAAAAGAATTGTTTTCATTTTTTTTTTAATTATAATAATTCATAAAGTTTTAAAAATCTTTTAAAGAACTGTATGATCTTTTTTTTTTATTAGTTAAGAATTGATGATTATACTGCCTATCAAAAAAAAAAAAAATTTTTTTTCAACCCATATATTAAGAAAAAAATTTATATAAATATGTTCAAATTTATAAAGTACGATGTTCCATATGGGTCAAATTGATTTTATAAGTTAACAAGAGTTCTGGGTTATTCCCCCTTACATAGGAAACCATAGATGATATTTTATTCTCTATGTTTCTAAAATTTAACAGCCTGTTTTGCAAGTAATTCCTTCAACATTTAAAGTAAGTATTTTTTTTTCCAATTCCTCAATTTTTTAATTAATTGTGACTGTAGGTGCATTAACTAATTTATGATAAAAAAAAAAAAAGAAAAAAAAAAGATATGGAAATTTTGGCACAATTGTCACCATACATTGCGTTCTTGACAATAGCTGGTAGTCGTAAATCTGTCATCGCTTCGAATGACTGACATAAAACAGTAAGCAATTATTAATTAACTGAAAACAGATAAAGGTAAGTCTTAATTTTAAAAATTTACTTAAATAACGTGTCAGCGAGGTGCATTTTATTTTTGCAAGATTTTTAAAACAGAAATTTGGCTACTGTTTACATAATGTGTCAATCAATAAAAAATGGCAGTATATTTAAAAAAATTTGTAAAATTTTAAAATTTTAGATTTCAATCAATATAATTTTGGTTAAAAATACACCAGTATGTTTTGCTTACTAGAATTATTAAATTTAATAGCTTGGCTTTCAATTAAAGCTAATTTTAATGATTGGAGATAACTTATGTTTAAAATTTCAATTTAAGTATCGAAAATGAGTGGAGGTACCTAATTTAACCCTACCTGACCTCATCAAGAAAATCCTGATATTTTGTGATGTTTACGGCCATTTTTTTCAAACTTCCGCTTGGCTCAAAACAAGTCATTTTGTATACGAAAAAAGAAGAAACTATATTTTTCTCTTTTTTCCCCCAATTATCTGCCAATTTCTCTATTCCCTGGATTTTACAAGTACATAATTGTATTAAAAATACCATTTTTTTTTTTTGTAAGCTCACATCACGGATTATAATAAAATACAACTAACAATACCACTAATATCAATTTCTTTCACTCCGTTGTATTAAACCAAAAAACAAAAATATACCGATTACACATTGAACGTCACAAAGGAGAACAAGGTTACCAAAAAATTAGGAAAGAAATGAGTCTCGCCCTAAGTACAGTAGGAAATATCATCAGAAAGTATAAGAAGTATGGCGACGGTACAGCAAACCTTCCAAGAAATGAAAGACTGAGAAAAATAAATGAGGGGACTTCAAGGTGGATCAGCAGAAATGTACCAAAAAACCCCTTCATTACTTGTTCTGAAATTAAAATTGATCTTGAGGGTGCTGGAATTAATGTAAGTAAGGATACCATTAGCAGAGCTCTATATTGTACAGGCTTTCATTCAAGATCACCAAGAAAAATGCCTTTACTGAAAACCAAAAATGTCAAAGACCGATTAAAGTTTGTCAAAACTTGTGAAAAGAAAGGTATGCAGTTTTGGGAAAAGGTAATCTAGTCGGATGAAACAAAAGTTGAACTATTTAGAAAGAACACAGCAACAAGTGTTTGGTGAAAAAAATGGCAGTGCCTTCAACAAGCACAATACCATCCCCACAGTTAAGTTTGGGGGTGGTTCCATTATGATATGGAGATGCTTTTCATCCAAGGGCACTGGTGAGTTACAAGTTATCCATGATAGAATGAATGATAGCATGTACAGGGAGATTCTAGAGAAGAACCTTCAGAAATCTGCAACTTCTTTAGAACATGGTCAGAATTTCATGCTTCAACATGACAATGATCCCAAACATACTGCAAAACTTAGAGGAATGGCTTGAAAATAATGGTATTAGTACTCTCAATTGGTCAAGTCAGTCTCCTGACTTGAATCCAATTGAGAATTTGTGGAATACTTCGAAGGTTAAAGTTCATAAGCAGAATCCACAAAATATCAAGCAATTAGAGGAATTATGCAAGGAAGAATAGGGTAAAGTAATGGTGGATCAGTGTGGAAAACTTGTGGCCAACTATAGAAAACAACTGGAAGCAGTGAAACAAAACAGAGGCTATGCAACAAAATATTAAATTGATGTATCCAATACTTTTGCAGCGAGTAATTTTGAACTTTGATAAAAAAAAAAAAAAAAGGATTCAATCATGAGTTTTTAATTTTTCTCCCACATACAACAAAAACAACTTTACGAGATATTACTTACCAAATATCAGGCAAAATGGCGAACATAAACTACAGTTATAACAGAAAATAACATGTATCAAACACTTATGTGTGTCACTGTATATGCTAATGACAATTTTTCTCTTTAGAATCTATCTTAGACATCTGTAAGTCTCCCATTCATCCATCCAAGTATTAAATATTGCTGCCACATCTGGTCTGTTACTTCTGCTATGTATCTAGAGGTTCTTGTCAAAATCCAAAGAATCTACAATATTATCGACCACGACCTGGTATATCAGCTTTAGTCACTTTTCTCACCAATGTAATGTAACTTCCCTGAGCCTCTTCTATAAATGTTTTCATAGTAATTGCTCCAATAAGATTTCCTTTTTGGTACCGTGACATTACAACTTTATGTGTAGTATAAATTGGCAGCTATATCCCTTCAGTTTACAGTTAAAATTACTAGATGTAACCATAAGTTCTATGTTAACAGCTTTTTCTATTGCACTTGTGGAACTTTCTTCCGGCCTCCTGCTTTCCAGTCAATGTTGATCTCCAAAAATTTAAATGCAATGTCAATAGTTTTCTTTTGTATTCTTGAACCTATTTTTATATTGTGCGGTCTCCTTGATAATGTTTTTTTTCTTCAAACTCTTTCACTATTTGATATTAACCTCTTGCATCTTATTGACTTGCTTGGGGTGAAATGATTACCCACTACAAAAAAACAAAACAAAAAACAAACATTGACAACTATTATATAACCTTTTTTCTCAGTTTTGAGTGATGCTGGTTAATAAGCTTAACAAAGAGATACACAGACAAGATAATGGAAGAGTGTAAACTCACTTGAGTAATCCACAATGTGAGTTGGAACCCGTTCTGGAGTAACATCCGCTGGTATTGTAATCTCTTCAGCTTTAGCAGGAACCTGGGGGGGAAAAAAAAGCATAAAATATAGCTGTTCACCAATATCACATTTGATATCAGCAATTTGAGAGACTTGATTTGATTATAATCAGGGTAAAATAAATTAGATAAAATGTTGTATTTAGCCTGAGACACCACTATGACAAAATACCAGGTAGCATCTGAAATATTTCATAAAATCTGTGTCAAGAGTTATCTGAAACTTCATTACTCTAAATATTCCTATATGAAAAAAATATTACTATTACTCATAGAATAAAGTTTTGCTTGTACATTAAAATAGTTAGCTCTCTTGGACTGCACGGCTGATTTTAATTTTCCTTTGAAGTTTTAGGAACTTGAATTCTTGTTAATGTTGGTTTTCAATGTTCTGACACCCTCTCCTCTCTCTCTGGTCAATTAAGCTAGAGGCCAACTGAATTAACAACTGAATAAAAAGTGAAATAGAATTCACCATGATGAATTTAAAGTTTCACTCAACTCTTAATATTTTGATAGCAGCTGATTTCATTTCTGGTAAGCTTGATTGACCTTTTATTTTTTTCTCCAGAGTTTTTAATTTTAAAAATTAATATTTATATATGTATTTATTTATTTTTCTATGTTTCGTTGCATACAGCATTGGATAAATTTTCAAATATACTTGTGTAAGTTAAGATTTCAGTTAGCTCTTTTATGTGTCTGGACTGCAAGTGTTTTTTGTTTTTTTTTAATTTTTGTTTGAATTTCTAAGGAAAGGTATGTTAAAATTCTTTTGCAGTGATTACTAAGGGATCTCATGACTAAGTTAAAACATTTTTATTTATTTACTTCTTTAATTTTTTTTTTTTTTTAATTGGAGTAGACAAATCCTACTATCGCTGGGTTCATACTCCTCCATCTTCTTTTGAACAGGAGTAGAGGCTTATGCCTTGTTTCCTGTTTAGGAAGGGGTTCCCAGTTTCTTTCCTTTCCTTAGGTCTTAATAGTAGTGCTGTCGTAAGCTTTTTGCAATGTGTGTGGATGGTGGCGACATCTCTTCATTCTGTGGGTACTGGGTTGGCAGTTTCCTGGAGCATTTTTTGCAGCATTGAATCATTCATCAAATTAAACTCACCTGACATCTTAGCTCTCTGTGAAACTAACCTTGACGCCTTTATTACTTCCTATGATTTCTATATCCCTGGTTGCCTTTCCCCTCTTTAGGAAGGACTCCAATGTCTGTATGCATGAAATTGGCATTGATGTCAGCGAACATCTCCCTTTAGCTAGGGTGATTTCTATTAATCTCCTGATCATTTCTACATGCGTGTCAGTCTCTCCACTAAGCTCAGTTAGCTATCTTTTCTTTCTCTACCGCTCACCTTCATCTCCTGACTATTCCGTACTTGACAGTATCTCCAAAAATATAGATAAGGCCATTTACTCCCATCCATTCGCCCACATATTTGTGTTTGGAGACTTCAATGCCCACCACGCCAAGTGGCTGGAAAACTGTCACAGATCTTGTTGGTGTCCACACCATGAACTTTTCAATCTCTTACACAAGTAGATGATTTCCTCACATGTTTCTTTAATAACACTAATGGAACTGACTCACTGCTGGATCTGTTTCATTTTTATCCCTGACTCTTGCCACGTTATGCAGGTTTGCTCTCTTGGAAACTCTGATCATGCTGTGGTTTCCATTAATATCTCTTTTCACATCCCCTCCTCCCAGGAACCCCAGACCAGCAGAATATCTTACTGCTACCAAAGAGCAGACTGGGAATCATTCTGCAATTCCTGTGTGGAAGACTGTGCATCCAAGGTCTCTTCATGGGTTAAAGCTGACATCAATGCTTTCATCCCAGCCAGTAGTTATGACTTAAACCCCATTCGTTCCCGTGGTTCTTCCTTGCTTGATCAGCTGCTACTGTCCACAGGAATCACTTCTTCCAGCTTTATCAGAGACATGTCTGAACATAATAGGCATCTTTTTGCCTCTGCTTGTAATCAGTGCATGAGGGTCCTAAATGATGCTAAGCTGTTCTTTGCTGAAAGAATGAAACGGCGTATTACATCTTGCAAGTTCGGGTCTTAAACACTACTGGCGCCTCTGTAAAAATTTATTAAGTAACAGCAAGTCTTCAATACCTCTTTTAATCAGTGAATTCAAGGTCCTCACATCTTCAGCAGACAAGGCTGAACGCTTTGCTTGCAGATTCTCCAACTCAAAATTTGATTCATCTGCGGTATTCGTACCACAGCCGCTTTTTCAATAAACAGTATTGTTTCCGCTTCACCAGGTCTACTGCTGATATGTTAATGACCATCACATAGTATATATACCAGGCTCTTGATAAGAATGGTGAAGCTTGAGCTGTTGCACTAGATATTTCCAAAGCATTTGACAGAGTCTGGCATGTTGGCCTTCTACGCAAGGTACATGGCTATGGTATAACAGGATGATTGTTTGACCTAATCCATTCTTTCCCTTCAAATTGCATAATGTAGGTAGTATTGAATGGGCATGCTTCCAGACACTATTGTGCAAATGCAGGTGTCCCTCAAGGTTCTATTCTAGATCCTATGCCTTTTCTGATCATCAACGATCTACCTGATGCAATCAGATCCCAAGTAGGCATTTATGCTGACAACACAACTATTTACTCCTGCCTCGATAAGAAATCTGCTGAGGCTGACAAAGCAAACTTCGCTACTTGAAAAGGACCTCCAATCTATGGTGGACTGGGGTAAGAAATAGCTCGTAAATTTTAATGCTTCTAAAATGAAGCTGCTATCCTTTAACCACCATAGACAACTGCTCCTACCCACTATGAGAATGGACCAGGCTAGTCTTCCTGAAGGCAAAACACTACACCACCTCAGCCTAAAAATATTTGCATCAGGTAGATTATTTTAGATCTTAAATTTATTACTTGAAAGAATTTTATTTATTTATTTATTTTTTTTTTATAATCATTTCACTCCAAGCAAAGCAGAACTGCCACTGGTGCGCAGGGGGTTACATAAGCAGTGAATGATGAGAAAGAGGAACAGGTTACAGGGGTGTCAAAGAATGAGTAAGAAAAAGATGAGAATAGAGGTGTGAAGAGGGCTGCATGAGAGTAGAGTGGAAAGGAAGAACATAATACAAGAGTTGTCAAAGAAAGAATGTGAGTCAAGGAGATAAGAGATGGCAGTTGACTTTGCATTTAAATTCTTGGAGATTGTAGCTGTCTAAAATATTACAAACATAACCTTTTTGTCTACAACAGTTACCGCCAATTAAACCTTTCTTGGGCAATGAAAAGCTAGCTATATTTTTTTAAATGTGTATTCAGAATTTTTTATTTCTTTAAATACAACTATATCCTGGACAAGAAAAACCTGATCTGTAAAAAACAGTTTTATAATAATAATAATGATATATAGTCATCTGCATACAGATCTGTTTTGCTGTATCACAGCTCATCAGTACGGTTAAACATCCGATTGCTTTTAACCCAGGATCGAAACCCGACCGAATTGGCATCAGTTGGCGATTCTACCTCTAAGCTATGGGTGCGCAATAGAAGGAGGCAGACACACACACACGTGTGTGTGTGTGTGTGTGTGTGTGTGTGTGTGTGTGTGTGTGTGTGTGTGTGAAAAAGAAGTTGAAAATATAACTGCAGTCTTTAGTTCTACAATTTTCAAAAGTTAAATTGAAATGGAGATGTGTGGCTGTGTCATGATCAATTACGTGTGCGTGGAGAAATACAGACATTTGTGTGTTTCGACAACAATCCCTCTTTTATACAAGTTTTGTTAAAGATGCAATTAAGCTTTTTATTTAATTTTTATTGTGTTCATACAAGTGTTTTCTTTTCTGGGCACAAAGTGTGTAAAAACTGTCCAAAAATTCTGCATATCTGAGCACTTTTGGCTATTCTGTACGAAAGATAATTTTTATTTTTAACTGAATGTGTGTGTGTTTTTTATATGTGTGTCTAAAGTTATAGGAATATTATATTTTCTAAAGATGGTTAGCACATTGAGGTTATGTTAATGTTACTGAATGTTAGCCTTTCCTTTTTTATTATTGGTGCTTCCTTGCATTATTTTTAAATATTTTTTTTAACCAGTGAATGAGGTTATTATACTTTCATTTTCTACTCGCATGTTGGCATGTTGTGGATGAAGTTTGGTAGGTTTTTGTCTATGTTTAAATGAGTCCTAATTGAGCAATGATCAAGTAAGTGTAACATAAGTAGTCTAGTTTGGTATGTAGGGGTATGACCAATAACACAGTTTGAACTCGTAAACAATAGCAATACTGGTTTTGCAAGTGTGTTGATAATGTTGATAAAGTTAGCTGTTTTAAATTTTTTGTAGTAGATAATTTTCTTGTTCTGGTCAACTGGGGTTGTGGATTTCTTTGATATTTCTAAGAGAAAATTTGTCTTGCTTATAATTAACATGCATTTGGCATTTACAGATCTTAATGTTATTTTTATCAGTATGTTCAGTATTGCTATTAGTTACTTTAGAAAGAAATGGTCAATGAGGTAGTTAGGTATTGTAGAGCAGCTGACATCCCTCTAGCACCCTCAAAGATATATAAATAAAGATTAATTGCAGTCAGTAATTTGGAGTGTCATTGATGATTATTATCAGACTGTGCTCTCTGCGACTAACAACTCGACCTCTCCTCTTTCTACTTATTGTTGTTCTGTCTTATCTGGGTTTGGCTTGTTGATACTTATTTAGCATGGATATTGTGCTGTAGATATTTCAGCACACATATGGTATTATACTGCCACCTTGGTAATACAACATTAGGAAAACCAGTGATAACTAGGGTCTGCTTCACACAGTTCTTTAACTCAATAGCAAACTCCATCCGTAACATACTAGTAGAAAATACAAATAGCCTCATATAAAAAAAGATTGAAAAAACAATGGAAATACTAATAAAAAAAGAAAAGCCAACACTCAATAACATTAACTATGAACACAGGCACAATGAAAACATTCCTATAACTTCGGCCACATAAACAAAATAGAAAAAAAAAAAAAACCCTCATATTCAGTTAAAAATAAAAATCGTTCTTGATAACAACTAAAAGAATAGCCAAAAATGTTTGGATAAGCAGAGCTTCTGGATTGTTTTTACACTGTGCCCAGAAAATAAAATACTTGTATGAACACAATAAAAAATAAATGAAATGTTTAATTGCAGTACCTTGTCCATCATCTTTAACAAAACTTGTATATACAGATGCTTAAGTGCATATAGGGGCATGACTTAGGGGTTAGAATGTTTGCTTTCTGACCGTGAAGCTCGGGTTCAAGTCTCACCATGGTCAATTTAATAGGAAGGGGACTTCTTGATGTTATCTGTCTGGAGGAGGCAATCCCACTATGTGGCACTTTTGGAAAGTGTCTGAAGGTTATACCATGGGTTGAACCAACCTCTGTGAGTGATATTGGGTCAGCGGCTTCCTTTGAGGAGTTGTTGATGGTTGTGCTAGCTCAAAGTTACAAGTCATCATAAGCATCCTGGTCTTGTTCAGACTGTTGTTCACACTAGATAATGTGATCTCTCTCAGAAACTGTAACTAAAGTTTGCTTAGTATAGTTGCAGGTGGGCTCTGTAGACATTGAACAAACACAAATATACCTGAGCAGAGCAATGGAGATTAGCAACCTGTCCTAGTAGACAGGTATCCTTGGATATGAGTAGCCAGTCATACACATATATAGACAGACAGACAGACAGACAGACACAGACACACACACACACACACACACGCTTGTTTTGTAAAAAAAATTCCATAACTAAAATGCTTAAATTTTAAAATAATTATAACAGACTGCGCTTGCATATCTTTAAAAATCACTATGACAAGGGAATGCAGATTGCAGTTACAATAGCATGTTTGTCTTTGTAATTTATCCCTGAAGATTGTCTTAGAAAAGGTCAAAGTACTTGGGTTAAAAGAACAAAAATAAACTAAAGCCCTTTCCTTGATGAATTTCATCTTATCAAGAAACTGATTAAACTGGAAAGAATCAATATAAAGTTAAATAGACAAAAAATGTCTATATTATTCAATGAAACCTGTTTGAATGAGTGTGAACCAACAAGGGTTTCTTATTCCCTTATGTATTTTTTTCTGTTTTTCTTTAATTTATAACTCATATTTATAGAAAATATTTATGGTTATATCAAATTACATTTTAAATTATCAGTTGACAATCCAAAAAAAACGAAACAGTGTTATAAAAATCTAGTGTAAATGAATAGACAACAGTTAAAAAAGGAAATTTAAGATTTTCAAATCTTAAATATCCAAGATATTACAAAATAAAATTAAAAATAAAATATTAGATACCAACCTCCTCTGGAAATTCCTCACTCACAAGTGAGAGAATCAATGATGTTTTTCCAACTGAGGCTAAAAGAAAACAAAAAACAAAAAATTGATATTATCTAGTAAAGTAATGGTATTTTATAGTGAAAATAATGACAAAAAACACATTACTACACTATTAGAGATTCAAATACATGTTCATAGAATTGTATTTGTGATTTTAGGTCTAAATACAGAGGTAAACATTTCTTTAAAAACTAAATTGTGTTGTCTTGAATATTTTAATTAAAAACAATTATTTCTTTTACACTAAGAGCTGCACAAACATAACTGATACATTCAACAAAATAACTTGTTTGATATCTAGCTTTCAATGTTTAAAGTTTCGATAATGATTTAATATATTTAACTTTGTTTATCCAATCAAAAGCAACTTTCTTTCAACTAATAAATCAAAAACAAAAAATAAGATATCATATGAATGTAAATGCAAACTTAATGTATATGTATTATTTGTGAATTTACTCAGTATCATTATCAGAACACTTCTGCCGATGAAGACTCGTCCTTTAAATTTTATTTGGTTCTTGCATATAATGGTACTTCCAATGACTACTTGGATTTCATTTACAGGAAAAAAAAAACATTTCCAAGCTATGAAGTCATTATGCATTATAATGGTATTGTTATCACAGAACTAAACAAAATTGTGATTTTGAATACTAGTAATTATGTCACCAAAATGAACAACAACACTAAATTTTGGAAAATTGGACCATAGTTATGAGAATAAATATCAGAAGATAGTGTTAGAACATTTTAAGGCTGGTATCCTTCTCATAATGTATGGTCTAATACAACAATTTTTTTTTTTTTTTTTAACATCAATGATTGATTTTTCAAACATCAAACTTCTGTGTGGGTTAGCTGAAATTTTGAACCTTTTATTGAGATTATTTTCAGACAACTTTATTTTGAATTCTTTTTGCTTTTTGTAAATTATTTCAAACAGTAACATCGATACTGCAAATTGTTTTTGTGTTCTTTTATTAAGGACTTATTTACACAAGTACTAATTAATAAGATCATTTCTACCCATGCTGTTACTTTATACTAACACCTTGTCTTCCCATTCTTGTACAAGTGTTTGAATTAATGGAATTTGCTGTCAAGGTTAGTTTTAATGATATTATGTGTCAATTTGTCAGTAAAGCTCTTAGATCATCAACGGCTAATATCTTCTCAGGTTTTCATGAGCAATATATATTTCAATAAATGTTGTCATCAACGTAACAAAAATACATGCAAGTTTGATGGTAAAACTGAAACCTTAATGTTTCTCCTCTAAACCAATTCTTTACATCCAGCTTTTTGCTGTACTATGGATTGGTGTGTGTAGGGATGTAATAGTTCTCTCCTCTTTTTGGAGAAGGTTAATTCGGGTTCTATTACGAGCATTTATCTACCTTTTCTAGGCACTGGGATTTAGTTTGGGCCTCCTGAATATCAGCCTTATATTTATAATAAATCAATAAGTCTGTTAGTGTTACATATTGCATTCCTGCTATGAATTTGCAGTTTGACACTAGGTAGGCTTTTTATTCATCAACAAGTATTGTGCACTATTCTCCTACAAAAATTCTGTTGCATATTTATTTATGTACCAGTGTGAATCTGGTTACATTGGATGTACATCACAAAGGTTGGGATACAGTATCTATTATTTATGCCAAACAACATTGTTAATGCAATCACAGAGTGTTTTGAAAACTCAGTGATTGACCAGCACTGTCTGTGTCAATATTTTCTCATACAACAGTTTCAGTATTCTAAGTATAGCACAGCTTTTCACTTAAGGATTTTAAAGTTTGTTTATTTCTAGACATCTTCCATCTTTGTGCATGCAAAAAAAAACTTTATATACTACTTCTAAATTTTTGGTCATCACATTATTGTTGCCCAACAATGTATAGTATTTTTTTTAAGTGTTTTAGTATTTACTGGTAACAATGTCTCAAGAAATTAAAAGCATATAATTGAGCAACATGAAAATAGACTGATTCAACTTGGGGTTTTTAAAGCTGGAAAATAACCTGGAATCAATAAAATGTTTCTCAAAATGACAATTGATATGAGACATCCTCCATCAAAGATAGACAGAGATCCAGTATGTCCTCACATCTTCAGAACACGAAAACACAAACATGTGCATGAAAAAATTAGGCATAATCTAAGGTCAATGAGAAATTTTTTTAAGACAGCCAAAATATTAGGAAGAACTTATGCAAAGGCTATATCAAAATGATCTAGGGATGATGCCCCACAAAATAACAAAGAAACAGCTTCTTTCAGCAGCTACAAAGAAAAAAAGAGGCTTTAAAAAAATAAGCAGTTGAAATGGATTTGTGATATGTTGATAAATTAGTGTGGATTTTCTTTCTTCCTTATTTTTTTTTTTTATATTAACCCCAGTTATATGCTCATATTTTCATATACTTTTATATATTGTTAGACTGTATTCCTGTTCTGATCCAGGTGATCTTTTTCTTACTGATTTTCCTAGTTTAAGTTGTAGAACACTGTTTCTGGCTAAGGAAGAAAAAATGTAGCTATGGAGCTTTTGTGGCCTAACTGGTACAAAAGGCTTTCAAAGGTAAGGGATTTGCAATGAAGATATATTTTTTATTTCCAGTTTGCCAATCATAGAATAATAATCAGGGAGTTGTGATAAAACAGAAATAGAAATTAGATGAAAGAAATACTAAGAAACAATTGATAGCTGTCTCAAATAAATTTCTATAAAGCTTCAGTGAGTAGAGATGATGGTAGATTTTGAATCAATCTGATAATGAATAAACATTGGTAAAATTCACTTGCTTCAATACAAAAATGCAAGATTCAATTGCTTATTTTAAATAAAAAGAAAACGAGATTACTTTCTAATAACTGAATGACCAAAATTAATCTCCACTAAAAAGGGAAATCTTATAAATAACCGAATAAATTTGTAATATATCTGTAATAATCTGTTTTATATTCTTCACTGCCACATCTTCATCCTTGAACCTCATGGTTAGCTTGTTCAAACATATTCCTTACTGTCCGTAATGCTTTTTGTAAAGACAAAATCTACTAGTTTTATGTGTGCCTCAGTTATACAGATTTTTTTAAAACTCGCCTACAAACATTTAATTAGTCCTAAGGCACTAGGTAAATTACATGACTGTATGAAACGGGCACTTTTGCCATGTCCATCACAAAATAAATAAATAAATAAATAATCTCCAAAAGTTTTCTCAACCAAACTTAATTTATAACAAAGTTAAAAGGTAGATAAAATTGTTGAGTCCAATCTGCATGAGAATATTTATTGTATGAAAATACAAATGTGGCACAAGGATAAAAATAAGGATGAAGAAGATTGGTCATCACTGGTCTGACTAAATTAGTCACATTCATTGACCTAAACATTTATAAACCTTTCACCACAATACCACATTTATACAGAAAACACATCCATACCATGATCACCAAAACATTGCATGCTTTCCAAAAGATCCTAAACTATTTCCCCTATTTACAAACATATGGGGAGGGGGGATATAAAAAAAAACAATAAAACTAAAAAATGAATAGGAATTAAGGAAGAAGATAACGATTGACATTGCATTTAAATTTTTGAAGATCATAGCAATTCTTAAGCAACAGACCAGATGTGGCAGCAATATTCAATGCATGTACAAATGGTTGATTTATAAATATGTAATAGATTCTGATGAGAAAAATGATCTGGAACAGCATCACAGTGAACCAATTTTTCTAGAAGCAGACCTAGTAACTGATTCAATATAATATTTTCACTTCATGTTAATGGAAAACAGTAACTTGAGAAATGAGTTACTCTGCTGGAAGTTAGCTTTAGCTATGCTTATGAAAAAAAAGAAAAAAAAACTCTTTAATTCAATTAAAAGAGATCAGTTTTATTTTGGAGGCATTAAAATTAAACCATGTCTGGGGGATATCCATGTTAATGCAAAATGCGTTGTGGCACAGTGGATATCGACTTGGAATGAGAAATCGGAGAGCCGAGTTTCTAATTCCAGTTGAATTCCTTGCATTCACTTATGCGCAAATACCCTTGGGAAAGGTATTAACCCGTCTCTTCCTTCCAGGACAGATTGGGTTCTATAGCCTTGGTCGGCAACCAGTCTACTGCAGAAAGCAATGACAACCTACTGCGGGATAATCTTCTGCCCAGTCAGTCATGTCTGTTTCGAGACATGATCGCCCAAGCGTGTATCACGCATGGCACTTAACTGACTGACTGATCTAGAAAAGTTGGCATTCAAGACAATTTTCATTTCATTATTTGATAAAATTGAAACATTAAAAATTTGTCCAGAGATAACTTTTCAAATTGTGAAGACCAGCATGCCAATAACTTTTAAGCTATCCAAAGCAACAGCCTAAGCTTAACCATTTTTATCTCAAACTTGATAGACTCTCTGGAATAACTGTTAATACATCAGCAAAGCAAAAACCATATTGCTTATCTGAAAGAAGACTCTGTATGGTGAGTTGCCTAACCAATTCAGAGTTGTAATACTTTGCCAAAAGGAGGTAGAAGGCTAATAGAAGGATCAGACAGTTCACAGAAGTTCTTAAAAAACACAAACTATAGAATTAGATTTCTAACAAGCAGGAAAGCAAAACACACCAAGAGATTTATTGTAGATTTTAGAAAAAACAGGAGTCAGTTCAAAAGCACATAACTTTAGGATTATTGCAGGGATAACACCAAGTCTGCATGCTTCATAAGATGATAGAAAATATAGACAAAGTTAAATGCATATTGTGCAGTAGAGACTGTTCTAAGTGGAAAGCGAAGCAGATACTCTAAAGTAGTCAAGAACAAAATTAGAAAAGAATTTATCAGCAGAAAATAACTCATCAAATTAAGTGAAAAAAGGAGGAATAAAAGGTATACCAAACCAAAATTATATCTAAAAACTTTGCATTAAGTATATAGATTTTTGCAAAACAAACACCAAATTTATTTTGGCAGCTCACTTAGCCACTGAATTATGAACATTTAAAGTTCATCAGAAATTAGAAAATTTGCTGTCTTATGTACTATTGGTCTAGAAACCAATTTTAACAGCATATAACTGAAAATGCAAGCTTCACACAAGTAACATATCCTTACAAATATAATGTCATCATGTGGTAAATGAAAATTAATACTAATGGAAGCAATAATTATTAGATCAAAACAGCCTAAACATTAAGCAAAATCCAATTATCATCCCCCCAAAAAGTGCAAAAATGACATGAAAAGGCAACTTTGTTCATATAAGTTTCATTTCAACAGCTAACATTAAATCTTCTTCTTATGATACATAGCCCATTAGAGATTTTGTAAATCAATAAAAAACTGATTTGGACCATGTAAAAATAGACAGAAACACAATTTGATAATAGAGCAAAAAAGGGTTAAAAAAAAAAATGAGTCAAGAACATATTTTACTAAACTTACTGTCAAAAAGTATCCATTGGAGGTACAAGTTTGAAACTTTGCAACTTTATTAATTTTTTGATGAGGAATTAAAAATAAATATTTGTCTTCTCTGTAATATCAAAACTTATCATAGACACATTTTAACTTGGTTAAAATTATAAAGTTTTCAACTTGACAAAAATGGACAAACAAAATTCAGAAATTTGTTATACAAAAATCATAATTTATTATTTTTTTACTTCAAATTTTTATTGTAAAACATTAACCTTCAAAATTTGAAATGAGCAAAAAGATTTTTTAACTGACAGGACATATTTTCTAGGCAGACTTAATAGTCCTCCTGCATTCCTCCTTCCTTAGTGATTTGCAATCAGAATTCTTTTTTTGTAGGCTTCTGCTATAGTAACTATATCTAGAATCTTGCCATCATTTGAAATTGACATTTCATCAAAAATTCCATCTATAAACAAACGTTGACTCCACCTGTGCAATATCATCTGACAAAAACCATCAAAAATAATTATTTCTATCTTTAGTTGGGCTAAAAATTTTACTACAGCACTGGATGGAGATGTAGCATCAATAACTTGGCTAATGTAAAAGTTGGTATCATAATATATCACAACTCATTGTCCTTGGGGCTTGTAAGTGAAAATAATTTGAGATGGTTCTTCATTACAACTGCTGGAGTTATTTGAATGTTCAGCAGATTTACTGAGTGACCTTTTTTGTTGCTTTATAGGTGGAGATAAATCAACTGGTTTTATTCTTGTCAAATTTTTTATCATCTTCTAGCTGAACTTTATTTTCATTGGTGTTGATCTTGAAGACAAACTTGAGATGTCTCAGTTGGTTTTTCAGTGTTTCTAAGCCAATTCCTAAAACCAGTTGTATCTCTTTAATGGAATTCACAGGACCACAATGCTTGATACAATTGATGATTCTGTCTCTCACCAGCAGTTTGACACTTTTTCCTTCCATTTTCTGTAATTCTTTCTTGGATACAGAGTTTCACAAAGTCTTCTTTCAGTGCCTTAACTTGAAAATCAGATGAGTATTCAATAGTGGCTGATTCATCTTGGGAAGGTAGGCTAACTCGCACTTGAAATGAAAGGGTGAGGTTGGGGGGGGGGGGCTTTCTTCCCTTTCTTTTATGTCTCGATTTATTCTCTTGCACCAGTTTTTTTTTATTTTTATTTTTTATTGTTGAGGATGAATGCTTTTCACTGTAATTAGACGACAGAAGCTGATTTATCCACATGACCATCTTACTGAACTTGAGATTAGTCTTTGTTAAGTAATACTGGAGCTGAAGAACTGCTTCATTGGTCAACTCATTTGCTCCTTTGGCAGCTAAAGAATCTGTAAATAAAAGGGTACAATTCTTGTATCACAAAAGAAATGCGGATATAGCTTTTAGGAATATTTCTTAATAACAGCGATAGCTTTTCTGTGAAATAACATTTTCTGTTTTATTGTCCAAGGGACCAGAAATTCCCAATTATTCAGTAGCTGCCTTTACAGTGAGAATAATGAAAAGAAAATGGTAAATCACAATATTAAATAATAAAGGTTAAATTTATGCTAATTTAATACATGTAAATTTTAAAATAAAAACCAGAGTTGGGTTCTCAATTTCATTGTTAAATTAAGGTATTAAAAGTTACAGTTATTAAAGTAAGTGCATAAAAGATATTTTTGATAATAAAAAAAGTAAACAATACCTTACCTAAACCAAACAAATTAACGTATATTTGTGTACATTTTAATTTTTTACTGACACAAATGAGTTCAACTAAAAATTATATTCTCCAGTTTATTTTTTATGAAATATACCCAGTCTAATTTAAAAAATAATTAAACTAAATGTTCAAGTTAAAAATAGAAAATTAAATTTTGTTGCAATAAATGATTTTATTAGTTAAATGCAGGATTCATTGGGGAATGTAAATCATCTATTATTTTTTGGAAAAATTATACCTCTCTTTCCGAAAATCTGCTCCTAATAGTAAAATAAAAAAATGCAATATATCTATGATATTATTTAATTTGATTAGCTTTTAATTGCTTAAATAAATAATAAACATTAAGGACATATTATCCTGGAAAAAGAAATTTTTCTTGATTAATAATGAAATTTTAAAAGAATTTCATTCATTTTTTTTTTTTAAATTATAATAATTTATAAAGTTTAAAAAATATTTTTAAATTCTTGAAACATTTGTTGGGGCTAGTTTAAAAACTTATTAAGTGAAGATTATATTTAGCAATCAAAAATTAAAAAGTTTAATACAAATTGTTCTGCCTTAAAATAATTTCAAGTTTTTTTTTGTGAGTATTTCAAGTTTTTTTGTATGGTAATTTCTGTGTGTAAATTAAAAGGTTATGTCATTCAAAGTTTCCTCCCCTTATCAGAAGAAAAATTTGTACTGACAACTTATTTGATATACATCAGACAGATCAAAAAGTTCAACTCTGTGATTAAGAAATAGTTTTATTCTAAATTTCATTAAATAAGTAATACTTGTGCAGATCAGATTAATTTAATATAAAATTTGCTAATTTTCCAAAAATAATGTGTCACATATTTTATTTTTTCAAGATTTTTAAAACTGAGAATTAACTTCTGTTTACAAATATGTCATAGGCTTAAAAATGGCCAAAAATTGAAAGATTCAAAAAAATTGCTAAATTTTCGATTCCAATCAATATAATTTGTTTAAAATACACCAGAGTATTTTGCTTACTGCAAATAGTAAATTTAAATCATTCAGCTTTCAATTAAAACTAAAATAAAACTTTTAAGAAAACTTGTTTTAATTTTTAAAAATTCAATTTAAAATTTAGATACTGAAATGAGTGAAGGTACCTACATTTAAATTTTAAGTTTTTTTATTGACTATTGTTAGTCAATAAAAAAACTGAAAATACAGAATTCTCCAATTTGTTATTTTAAACAAAGTACTTTATACAACTTTTAAGTAAACAAAGAATATACAAAATGAATTTAAACTCACCTAAAAACTGCGATATATCCATCCAAAGTGAAACAAATTGTTTGAAGTTTTTGTTTGCTCATTTCGTCGTGCAGACAGTTGAGTTTGGTGATGTTTGTTTAATTCGTCACTGTGTCTGAAGATGCAAATCTTGACATGTGGGAGTATGCCCACTTATTCGCGGTAGTCCTTGATTTATGAGCGAAATAATGACACCAACAGATTATTAGATATTTATCTACAGAATTTCAGAATTTTTAAACTGAATTTCACTAAAGACTAAAGTTTTCAATGTGGAATTTTTGTGAAAGACAACTGAAAACACTATTCTAAGTGACCCTTTTTCTTTTTTATATATATATATATATATATATATATAGAGAGAGAGAGAGAGAGACACATACAATATCATGCACATGAAATTTGAAAAACACCAACTTCTTTTTTTCACGTAAAAGAATGAAGTGGCTACCATAAAAAAAATGACGAACTAACTTGAAGTAGCCCGCAAAAAAAAAAATATTAATAACACAAGAGAAAGAATTGCATCTTTATAAAAAGAAAAGATTAAATTTTGTTTACATAAAAATTTTTTTTATCAAAATAACCCCAAAAATAAGCGACATATCACAAGTTGAAATTTAAGAGAATTTCACTACTTTTACCAGTTTTCGCACCCTAAACTAGCCAGTTTGTGATACCTAATTTAATACACTATTATGGAGCTGCCAATAGTCACAAGAACTTTTTAGAGGCTATATAATGCCTTATTCTGTCAGCAAACAAAGAATTAGCCTCTTTGAGAATGTGTACAATTATTAGAAGCAGACACCAAGAGGCATCTGTTGTGATCAGAACTGGCATGTTGGTACAATCAGAAAAAGTGATGCCTGCTTTTACCCCCATAAACCTCAGTAGAAAGGTTACAAATTTAATTCCAAGGAGACATTACAAAGAAAATGAATGAATCCCAATCAGTATACTGGTAACAGAAGCCTTGTGAGTAGAAGGTTCATGAGTCAAGAGAAATATTAGCAGCATGATATAAATTGATCAGAGTACAGTGTTGCAATGCTTAATGAGCCAAGAAAAGAGATAAAGAACAAATCAAATAAAGAAATGGAGATTAGAATTATTATGGAAATGAGTAGGGAAATGTTCTATTTAACTGAGACACTGAGCAACGAAAAAAATAAAATGATAGTCAGTAACATTAGAATAATTAAAACCAAATGACATGAGCATTAAAATCACCAAACACAAAAATGTTCACAAATAAATAGAGTAGATATCACCACAAAAATTTGCTATATCTACTGTCTAAAAAATTAATTTTACTTTTAAAAATGAAAAAAAAAAAAAAAAAAAAAAAATCATTCTTGAAGGTTTTTTTTTTTTTTTAGCTTTAATTCAATGGTAAAGGAATAAATTTACTATGGCCTGTTAGCAAAATACTTTGATGTAGGCACTCCACTAATTTGCTGAAAAATACAGCATAGCATAAAGAAAAAAAGGACCCAAACTTAATAAAAACAAAGTTTTATCATCAAAAGCATGTTATTATTATAAGGAAAGATCAAAGTATTTTTTAATTATTTTTCAAAATTTTTAATCCTTTCTAACATGTTCAAAATTTCTGAATTTGCAAGCTTTTTGGGATTCTTCCCAGTTGGCTTTGTGGAGGTACTTTTCTATAAAGATTCTGGTTTGCATTTTTTAGTATAATAGAGAAGTGGTCACTTCAATATGTCATTAAATCAATGTCAAAATATGCTACTGTTGCTGGATGTAAATATATGTGCTTTGTCATTAAAGAGATGTCTTATATTACACTGTATTATTGTTTGTCATTGTTCTTGGTTTTTTAGGGATTTATGTTGGTTATAAAAGAATTGTTCATTTGTAGTATAGGATTTAGTTTTGTCTTTTTTAGTTTTGTTTTTGGTGGAGCAAGGACTTTCCTGTATTTCTATTTTGTCTAATGAATCAAATCAATTTTTCATTTCAGTTTGATCTGTGCCTTTGGAGTCTTTGTATTGTCTTTTTATTGCTGTTTGTTTTGGTTCTTTAGCAGATCTTTCTTCAGATCTTGGACAATGAATATTCTATTGAGTGGAACGAGGGGTAGACGGAAATCTTTATAATTTTTTGGTAGCATTAATTATTATAGGGGATTTTTGGCATCTTTAAAAGGGGTTCTGATAAGTTTCAGCTTTATCCTTATTAGTATTAGTTATTTTTTTGTGATCTGTGAGTAGGCCATGTTTTTTATATAACCTTCCACAGTTTTCCATTGATCTTGATAGATGTTTCTAGTGTGCATTATGGTAATAGTCTCTTTTTCTTTCTTCATATCTCACATAATTTGACATATGCTGAGTGGTGTTTTCATTGCGATTCATTTGTCATATGGTCTGGGTTTCATTAACCACAGTTGCTGCACACAGTTTTTCCATGGTAGGCTTTCTTGTGATGACCCAACTTTTGACAGTTATAACATCAGAGTAAGTTTGGGATATTATGTTCAACCTTCTCTATGTCATAACCTATTTTGAATTGTAGACATAACTTAATACACACACGTTTGTATTAGTTCTCCTTGCTTTTTAATCCTGACTCTTCTTATCTTGCTGATACCTTTTTTTATTCAGTTTTTATTTCTTCCACGAAGCAGTGGGACAGCTCTCTGCTTCTTATCACTCTTCTTGATGTGTTCAATGTTTTGTGGAGGAAGGCCTTAATTTTTACTTTAAGGATTTTTTAATCTTCAGAAGTATGTCAACACCTTTTTCTACTTCAACAAGTATTGCTCCATTTTTTAGGCTTTTAACATTGTTTGGCATTAGATATTACTTTTTATATCAAAAACAGAGACAGTTTTGTGAGTGGAGTCTTTTCCCCAGATTCTGAGTTTATGAATCTTGAGTATGATACTCTTTCCTAATCCAATGCTGTCATATAGGAGTTCCTTTTTGTAATTAGTTAGGTAAGTATTACTTGGAGTTCATTGATCAGGTTACTCACCTACCACAAATCCCCTACATAGGGATACACCAAAGAGGAAAGCCATTTGCCTTGGTTTATCAACATTATCCAGTCAATATATGCTTACAATGAGGAAGTTATTTTTTTATTTTTTTTTTAAATCCCAAAGCTTTGGTACCCAAGATTACTACTAACTTGGTGATATTAAGTTATTATAGTTCCTTCTTTGGCATGATTAATCCAACAACGACTGCCTCTGGTGCAGGAGAAACTAAATAAGGGCTTGACATGGCAGCTGATTGATTGGACTGGGTCATTCGATTTCTCTAGCCCAAATAAAGGCCAAAGTAGTACGTTGAGAATCAGAAGTAGCAAAACATGACTCTTGAAGCCTTCAACTGCCAGGATCCTGTCTCCAGACATTACAAGCTGAGTTGACAGGGTACAATTAAACCTAGTAGTCACTATAATGAATTGTACTGAAAAAAATTAAAAAACTTTGTAATGCATGCTATGTGTAATTAATGTATTAAAATATTCATTATAGCTCTGTTTTGTATGATTATGTTTTTCTTCTACTTAAAATTTTTTCATAGATGTTAATGGTATTTCATATGATCATAGAGATCTATAAATAATTATGGTACAACAAGCATTTCTGGTTTAAATGTGATTTTCCTGAGTGTTAATAGTTATAAAAAGCACTGTGTAGAATAGGGTTGGTTAAACTCTCTAACCTTGGTAAGTAATTTTCCTGGAGATGGTGTCTTGCTGAAAAACACTGAGTTTCTTAAACTGGTTCGTGTTAGTAATGATATACAGCTGTAAAATTCACTCCAATATTTTATGATGGTTCAATTATGGAGCCATCAAGAAAACCCTGTCCAAACCATGCTAGCATGGAAACAGATATTACACAATGATGATGAAGTAGTTCTTTAAATATTATGCATATTCATTTAAAAATATTAAAGCACAAAAGTATACACACAAATTTGTTGAAGATTTTTTTTTCTTTTTAACTGAAAGTTCACCCCAAAAAATATTCAAAAAACACTCAAAGTAAATGAATATGATAAATGGGGTGCATGGTAAAAATGAAAGAAAAAGTGACAGGAAGTGAAGATATTGAGGATAAGAAGGATAGATAATGATGAAAGTTTAGCTTGAATAGGTTTGTAGTGTTTAAGGAAGATCCACGTGGAAGTCTGTTCCATAAAGTAGCTCTTGGGAAAATGCTGAGTGGAATTTTTATCTTACAATATGAGCGAAATAAGAGTGGTTCAACTTTGTGGAAGTGTCCTAGCTGAACTAATGGAATGAAAAAAGAATTAGAGCACATCTGAACATTTGAGATGGAAGCAGGAACAGAGTAGCAACAGGCTTGTGATGATACATATATAGGAAAGAAGTTGCTTAATGAAGAATAAATATCCCCTCACAGTCACATGGAATGCAATCAAGGCTAGAAAGTGAGAAACAAGCACCTTCAGCCCAGATACAGCAGCAACCCTTTTTTTTTTTTTTGCTGAATCTAACTCTTGAAAAGATAAATCATGATAGAAGGTACTTCCAAGAGTGAAAGAATGGACCATTTTCCCAACATTATTTAGCAATGGATTGTATAGGAGCTTCATTTGAGGCCAACAGTGAATCATACATATAAACCAATAGACATTGAAAACATGGAGCCTCATTGTGAGTGCAATTATTTGTTGGGATTGGAAAAAAATCAGGTCTAACCAATGATAATGAAACAATACAAGTCCCCCCCCCCCAAGGTACTGAAAGTTATGAGACAGTTTTTTTCCTCAATAAGTTGTCAGAGCAAGGTTAAAGGAGAGACCAACTCCAATCATTTTGATTTTTGGAAGGGCATCCATAAACTGCGGAATCATCTACATAGACTTATTTGACAAGGTTTTTTTTATAATAGACTTAGTTTGACAAGGTTTTTTTTATAATAGACTTATTTGACAAGGTTTTTTTTATAATAGACTTATTTGACAAGGTTTTTTTTATAATAGACTTATTTGACAAGGTTTTTTTTATAATAGACTTATTTGACAAGGTTTTTTTTATAATAGACTTATTTGACAAGGTTTTTTTTATTTTTTTTAATAGACTTATTTGACAAGGTTTTTTTTATAATAGACTTATTTGACAAGGTTTTTTTTATAATAGACTTATTTGACAAGGTTTTTTTTATAATAGACTTATTTGACAAGGTTTTTTTTATAATAGACTTATTTGACAAGGTTTTTTTTAATAATAGACTTATTTGACAAGGTTTTTTTTTATAATAGACTTATTTGACAAGGTTTTTTTTTATAATAGACTTATTTGACAAGGTTTTTTTTTTATAATAGACTTATTTGACAAGGTTTTTTTTTTATAATAGACTTATTTGACAAGGACTTTTTTTTTATTTGACAAGGTAATAGACTTAATGAGTTTGCTAATGACACCAATGAGGCTAATGGAGTGATATTGTGAAGGTAACGAGCATTTACTAACACCCTTAAAAACAGGGCAAACAGCTGATAAGTTCCATGTGACACATTAGGATCACCGAATGTTGATCCAAACAAAAAGGAGAAAAAAGAAGGATGAGGAAAGAGTCTATTAACCGGATAATTGCTGTAATTCGCAGAAAGATGGATTGAAAAGTTAAGAAAAATAAAAATGAAATTTTTTGAAAAATCATGTTTTAAAATAATTCCAAGGAGAATCAAATCCAAATTTAGTTAGATGAATTCAGTAACATTGAGCAAAACCAAGGCTACCTGTCCTTCTCCACCTATCATCAATTAGAAAGAGATCAACAATGTATCCTCAAAGATATCAAATAGAAAAGCCTGTTGTCAATAAAGAAATCCAAATGGTCACCAAATAAAGAAACAAATGCAAGTACCAAGTGGTCCACTTTTGAAAAGTAGGACTGATGCTGTGGAATGACTGAAAATCCCTTTTGTTTTCGCAAAGACTGAAAAAATGGGAGAAGGAAGAGAGAGATTAACACTGTCTATATGGAGCAACAGTGTGAGATGAAATGTGAAAGGAGTTGGAGTTAGGAGCAGCTTGATTCTTCTAACCACACTAAAGAGGTGGCAGAACAACCTCAAATTCAGAAAACCACTTGAGTAAATATATTTTGAGAAAATGGAATTTTAGAAAAAGGTTGATGCTAAGGTTGGAAGATAACCAAACACAAACTGTGTCTTTCAAGGATCTTTCACTTTCCCAAATCATGTATAAGTCTTGGCATTGTTTTTCTCTTCTGACTGCATTTTACTTTCAAATTTTGAACTGAGGGATTCAGTTTGTTTCTTAGCTTTGATGACATGACTGATAATTGTAAAGCTGACACTAACAATATCCACAATCTCTCTGTAAGGCATGTTTATGCATGTTACAATTTTTGTACTTTTCCTTGTAATAACGTCCATAGATGACAATGGCTGTAGGACAATTCCATTTTCCAATCAACAGTTAAGACAATAGTGTTTGGGAATGAAAAAAAATTGATGCAATCACAGATGACACAATATTTTTCAAGGCCAAACAAATTTCATCATACACCCCAAAAATAGATTCATATTACTGCACACCACTGCAAATAATCTCATCTGAGAAAAAAGAAAAAATAGCAATTTATTACACTGTCACTCCAGTGGTTCTAAAACTGGCAGTATGGTGAAAGAAAGGAAACTAAAGCAGTTGTTTCAATTAATTTGCACAAGGGTGTAGAAATGTAGCCCATTAGTGCCTGTGGTCCATTTTTTTTAGGACCAGAAGGATAATTTACCATTTCAGCAATTCCTGCAGTTTTCAGATATATCTTTGGTTAGTCATAAAGAATGAAGTGTCTTTCAAACATATTTCCTATTGTCTGACGTATAATGGCAATATTGATGTCTCAGTTTTCAGTATAGAGTGAAAATCTTGAGGAGGATACTCAGTTTCATCTATCATTCAAGCAAAAACTTTTTTTGGTAAATAGTACTTATATCTAACTCATATTTGTATATAGTATATATGAATGCTCTGTCCTATAAAGCCAAGAAAATGTATGAAAGTAATTTTGCTCAAATATACCATGCTCTCTAAAAAAAAATTATTTTTTAATTAGAATAATACATTGGAATTTTTTAGAATAATACAATGAAAGATTATTATTAAAAAATTCAAGAAAAAAGATTTGGGTACTAATGGATTAAGTTACTACTAACACAAACTTCAGACTCCAAAAGGGATTTAGTATCATTTGACTATAACAATATAACAGTAAATGAAAAAGGTTAAAACTACTGTATACAACAAATCTGTAGTAGTAATGCAACAAATAGACTTACTTTGAAAAGACAGAAAGTATGCATTCTCTGCTATTGGCATGTTAAAGAAAAAAGAAAGAACAGGACACAAGTGTAACTAGTTTTATGGAGGAGAGTGTGGTAGTCCTGCGTGAAGTGGCGAGACTTGATACGTATAAGAGGGACCAAAATTGAGGTGAGCAAGCAGGACGGTTTTTGTTTGCGTTTCTACACGGCAAGTGTACATTTGCATACATGCAGATTACCCACTGTAACATTAGCAAAATCATACATAAACCAAATCGTTGTTACATTTTAATCCAAGTTAATTCTTTATTCCAAAGAATTTTTTTTCTGTGTAGCACCCAGCTATTAACCAGTCTTCAGTTCAGTTTGCTTAATCAGCAACTTTCTCAACCTCTGAGATTGAAAAAACAGTGGCAGAAGAGTGAATGGTCATGAGCAGACAAACACCAGCTAAGTTGAGTGGAACTGTGCCCATCATATCAGCAACAAGTGAGCCACATGTTTACAAGTGTGAAGTTAGCTAGATGGTAACCAAGATGGTCTGAAGGAACTTGAAGACACGCGGGGTATAGGACTACGTTGTTTTGCTAACTAGGATTGGCACTCATTGGGGTTACATTATTGGTTGCCATTGACCAGGATTGAAGATAATTTTCGGCTAAAGTCAAATTGTGAAATGAAAGTTGCCATAAATGGCTAGTCTTCTAAATTTTTTTTATACTATGCAGGTGTATCTCAGGGTGTGGTGGTGTTTTAGCGTAAAACTGAAGACAGAACAAAACCTCTTTACTAGGCTTTACCGAACTAATTTCACAGCCAATAGCAAAGGCAAAGGCAAGTAGTAAACGCAACAGTAAGTAGTAAAACACAAGAGCACGCAGCAAACGCAAGAGCGGGTAGTAGTAAACACAAGAGCAGGTAAACAAAATGCAGAAGAAAGAAAAGAACTCAGCCTTTTAAAAGGAAAGGAACGTGTGCAAAATCACGTGCAATAGAAATTTTTACTTTAACGAAAATATAACGATCTCCCCCCACTAGTAAGAGAGATTGCAAGGTGTATATATTATTTTATTTATTTATTTATAGGTCCAGTCGCTGGACTGGTCTACGAATCCTGCTAGACCGCCGTGGGGGCAGTTCACTATTCGAAGGACTGTCATGTCTCTGGGAAGGCTGATTCCCTATTTCCTCCGCATTAAGTGTAGTGTCAACTGGACTTGTTTCAATCAAATGGGCCGGGTCTGCATTTGCAAGGTCGGGTCGAGTATTCTCAGCAGGACCCTGATGTTCATCAGAGCGTGGAAAGCGAGCCAAATGTCTTAGCGCCACTGAATCCTCCCGGCCGTCATCATGCCGTATTCTTGCATGAGTAGGGTTGGCCTCGAGGAGTTCCACCACCTCTACGATCGGGTCATACTTGCTCACGTTGCCAAACCGTTTCAGCAGTACCCTTCCAGGTTCACAGAGCCAAACAGGTAAGGCAGTACCGGTAGAAGAGCGCCTTTCAAATTTGAACAAGCGTTCGTGGGGAGTCACATTTGTACTAGTGCATAGTAGGGAACGAATAGAATTTAAAACATCGAGCAGAACGTCCTGCCAAGCACTAAGGGGTAACCGTTTAGATTCCAAGGCCAATAATATTGAGTGCCAAATAATGCCGTTGTAACGCTCGCACTGACCGTTGCCTCTTGGGTTGTATGCAGTGGTGTTACTGCACCCAACCCCAAGTCTCGTCAGAAAATTTCTGAACTCCTCGGACATGAACGACATTCCCCTATCAGAATGGATGAAAGTGGGGAGTCCAAAAATAGAAAAAATATTCGTCAGGCACTTGATTGCGGTTTGCGAAGAACAATCACAGCACGGGAATGCAAAGGGAAATCGACTGTACTCATCAACGATAGTAAATAGGTAACGACATCCTTTCGATGATGCCGGGACAGGCCCTTTAAAGTCTACGGAGAGGCGCTGAAAGGGAGCAGTAGAGCGGATTAGTGTATTATTAGTAGGGCTGGAAAATTGAGGTTTTATTTTTGCACAAGTTGTACACTCAGATGTCACGCACCGAACTTCATCAATTGAGTATGGCATATTTTGTGATCGTATAAAGTGCCAAAAACGTTGAACACCAGGGTGTATTAATGAACTGTGTATGGTCCTTAGCTCCAAGGAGGAAGCAGCAGCACCACACACTCTCAACAAAGCATCGGCAATGGTGTTTTTCACTTGGTGTTTTCACTGTTTTATATCGTACGAGAACGGGAGAAGCTCCATTTTCCACCGAATGATTTTATCATTTTTAATTTTTCCTCGGTTAGCTGGCTTATACATAAAAGATACGGCTTGCTGGTCTGTTATGATAGTAAAGTGCTTCCCAACAAGGAGGTCCCTCCATTTTCAGACACATTCAACTATCGCATAAGCCTCTTTTTCAACTATGTGTAGTCGTATTTCAGATGGGTTTAATGATCGGGAAAAGAATGCTACAGGCCTATCAGCCTGTAAGAGAGTGCCTCCTATAGCTTTCTCTGAGGCATCGGTTTCAATAGTAAATGGTAGTTCGTTGTCGATAACCTTTACAGATGATTCGGTAACGTCTTTCTTAAGTTTTTCGAAAGAATTCACAACTATAGGAGGCATGAGAAATTGTTTATTTTCAACCAGGGGACGAATTTTGTGTGAATACTTAGGTATCCATTTCGCGTAGTAAGAAAACATACCAAGGCACCTCTTTAACGAATTTGAATCCGAAGGAGGAGGCATTTGCAAAAGAGGTTTCAAACGCTCAGGGTCAGGTTGAATAGTTCCGTCACAGATTTGGTATCCAAGCAAATTGATAGAACGAAGCGAAAACTTTGATTTTTCTCGGTTTATTTCGAGGTTGTATGTTGAGGCAGCCTTTAAGAAACGTTCCAAGTTAGCATCATGCTCCTCTTGAGTTTTACCACAAATAGTAATGTCATCAATGTAAGAAAAAGTTCCGGATAACTTATTTTCAGAAATAAAGGAATTCATAAATCGTTGAAAGGCAGAAACCCCATTAGTGACACCCATGGGTATTCGTTTGAATTGATACAAACGATTTCCAGCTTGAAAAGCCGTGTAAGGCCAATCTTCGGGACAAATTTCGATCTGGTAGTAAGCTTTAGACAAATCAATCGTACTAAAAACATGATACTGGGCAATTCGGTTTACGAGATCCTCAATCCGAGGCAAAGGGTACGCATCAAGTAGTGTGAAACGGTTAATGGTTTGGGAAAAATCAACCACCAATCATTTCTTTCTATTAGGCGACGAAGTCACAACAATTTGAGCACGCCACGGTGAATAGCTGGTTTCAATGACATCGTCTTCAAGCAGTTGAAGAATTTCTTTTTCAATAAATCGGGCATCCTCCGCACGGTAGTTTCGGGATTTAGTAGCAATGGGTCTGCAATCAGGGATCAGATTTCGGAACAATTTTACAGGGGCACAACTGATCCTGGTTAGCGCGCAGATTTTCAAAACTTCCTGAGATCCACCAAAAGAAATAGTAATACCCCGGTGTAGTTTCAAAAGTATAATGTCCATACAGGAGTCAGGAAGCACAGTAAGGTCAATCTCTTTATATTCGCAACCATTGAAGAAAATGTTCTCAGTGCAATATTCAGACAGTTTAACGGAAACGGTGGACGATGCCATAGAAATTACGGAGTTCTGTTTTAAAGTGGGCAGTCTCATTGTTTTGACAGTACGGGCACTGATAAAATTATCAGAACTGCCGGTGTCTATAAGGGCAGTTAACTTTTTCCCTTTTAACTCCACAGTTTTGGTGATAGGAGGGCAACTATCACCACCTTTAGCACGGGCCCCTATGATAGCAGAAGAAGAACGTGAATGTGTAGGTAGAGTAGAACGGCAAACTTTAGAAAAATGCCCGAGTTTACCACAGCTTCGACATACCTTATCGCGGGCAGGGCAGAGGTCGTCCTTAAAGTGACGTCTCACTCCACAGTTGTAACACTTGCTACAAACAGGAAGGGTAGCAGAGAACAGTACAGAGTCACACTTCATTGGAGAATCAGTTAGAGCAGAATTTTTAGAAATACCAGTGGCCTCCTTGGCAGAATCAGTCAACACATTTTTAGTTCCAGTAATAGAAGTAACGGCGGCTGCTCCAATCGGGGTGGCATACGATTCAACGCGAAAGTGAGCTTGTTCTAAAGCCCTAGCACATTGAGTAGCTTCTGCGAGAGTGTCAGTTTCAAGGAGCCTAGCACGTATCAATGAGGACCGAAGACCACAGATAAATGCATCACGGACAGATTCATCCCTGTAAGTGGTGGCCGTTACGTCTTTAAAGCAACAGTCAGCGGCAAGTCGATTCAAGGCCTAAAGGTATTGGTCGACAGACTCGCTTTCTTGTTGTAAACGCGTAGAAAGCAGATGTCTAGCATGAATAACACTTGGAGACTTGTCGTAGACACCTTTCAGTCAGTCAACAGCATGTTCAAAGCCAGAACAACCCTCGATAACGTCAGCAACAGTGGGGCCGATGTTTAAATAGAGAACTTCGAGTTTATCAGGGTTTAACGAAGCAATAGTTGAGAGGTAGTAATTAAAGTTACGATACCATAATCTCCAAAGCTTGCTGGCCTGTGGGTCTGCCGAGGAATCATCAAATTTGTCCAGGCGAATTATTTTCTCCATGAGGAAAATTAGTTCGGTAAATTGTGGTGGTGTTTTAGCGTAAAACTGAAGACAGAACAAAACCTCTTTACTAGGCTTTACCGAACTAATTTCACAGCCAATAGCAAAGGCAAAGGCAAGTAGTAAATGCAACAGTAAGTAGTAAAACACAAGAGCACGCAGCAAACGCAAGAGCGGGTAGTAGTAAACGCAAGAGCAGGTAAACAAAATGCAGAAGAAAGAAAAGAACTCAGCCTTTTAAAAGGAAAGGAACGTGTGCAAAATCACGTTCAATAGAAATTTTTACTTTAACGAAAATATAACACAGGGATCTACCCTCAATCCAACTTTGTTCTTAATTTTCATCAATGACCCTCCTGATGGCATCAACTCTCAACTTGATATCTATGCTGATGACATAACCATTTACTTGTCTCAATATTAAGTCTGATCAGATCGATAATGTCAGATTGGTTGCTTCCAGTGTGGGTTAGGCCACATTGCTTCAGTGTGCCCAGGAAAATAGGAAGAGGACAAGATGTCATTACTGGTTGGTTTTCCACGTGAGTTGTGAATGAGGCAATATCTTAGACATTCACATGAATGGAATCAAGAGAGAGGCACTGCTAACCATCACCTGCAAGTAAATCAGCCTGTCAATCTTGGTGAGAGAAAGAAGGTGGACATAACTTACTATAAATGGTAACACCCTTAAATGCAGCAGAGTTGGAAACATCAAGCTTGACATGGACAATACAGCTCCCTTCAAAATCAAGGTCTTGGCAGTGGATAGAAAACTATTGAGTATAAACCTGTTGCTTGGGTTTGACACTATGTAAAACCTGGGTAGACTCCAAATAACAGAGTGTGGCAAATATATGGTTTCCCAAGCACAGGATAGTTTGTTGCATTGTTGCAGATTTCTGCACCAAACAAGAAGATATGGGTCGCATCATGGAAGTAGTCAAACGCTAACACTGAAAAATTTACATAACAGAATGCATGAATACCCAATACCAAAAGGTGTCAAAGAATACAATTGTGAGCTGCAAATGTGGCTGGATAATGGTTGGTTGTAACCTTATCCTGAAAAAGAACTGGGTCCCCTAACAGGTCTATTTTCGTTGATGGTGGTGGTGCAGAAAAAAAGCGAAGTGCAGTCAGTATTAAACTATTGCAAACTAAATCAGTGCTTAGACACGCCCACAGCCAATGTCGACGTGTGTGCACAGAAACCAACCTGATGTTGCTATCCTTAACCTATAACAGGCCTACCTACAAGTGCATATTCACAAATGACTTCAGCACTTTCAAACTGTTATCCTCAAGGGGCAAAGATATTCCCTGACATTTCAGGTTGAATGTTTCATCAGCCACAATGAAAGCCATTTTGGACGCTTCATGAGTGAAAAGTGAGTCTGATGAACAACCCAATGATATTATTGATATTTATGTTTGACGAGGGCATAACTTCAACAAACCACACGAACAAGCTCTTGGCTACTTTTGGTTTGACCTGCAAGGAGCTGGAGCAGTTCTGAGTGCACATCAAAGAGAAGAACTCGCTTAATTGGAGGTGTGGAAATGACATTCCATCAGTTCCTGGGGTCAAGATGTGACACAATGTCTTTTTGTGGTCTGGAAAGCTGGTCAATCACTTTCCTGTTTGTAGTTGGCTCTGTTTTACTGCATCATATTGTTGCAGAACAGCATCAATCATGCCTGGCTGGAACGATAAAGTGACAGATGCTCTACTTAAGAACATGACTGAAAGCATAGCAAGAACAAGCCAGAATGACCTGGCACACATGAACACACTTATGACATATGGGTCAATGCAAGTTCTGTCACAGGGGTTTTATTGCAAGTTGATGGAAGTGATTTTGGCTGCAGCCTGTGAATGATACACAACATATCAATTTGGCAGAATTGGAAGCTGTTCCAAAGGGTGCCAATTTAGTGTTACAGTGGGGCACAACAAGGCTGCAAGCCTGATGATTCCACAGGAGACGACTGTCGAATACATAAAATAGACACGGTCCCATTATCGCCAAGCATCAAAGTAAAGAGACATGTTCTAGGTTATTTAGTTTGGGATCATGCGATCAGGGAAAAGTGCAGTGAAGGTTATCCTCCTTAAAATTCTACAGTCTGCTAATAATAAATACTGATGGGTCTTCTCATCCTCTTAAGATCATCATGTAGTGCAGTCTAAATAAATCCAGAGAAAAAATACATTCTTCTTGCATTTGACTTTCTATTTTTGTGTATTCACTAGGCTCATTCTCTCTATGCAAATTGTTTGTTCCTAGTAGAGGTTACAATTTGTTTGAATAACTTCCTCCATGTAAATAAAACTTTCCTAACATTTCAGGCAACCATATCAAATATCTAATCTGTAAAAGATAGGTATAGGTCTTTCTACATCTGTATTGTTTGGTTTGATATTATTTGATCATAAAAAAAAAAAAAAAAAAAAAAAATCACATTTCTTGTTTTAGTGTCTTGAACAATGTTTTTGCCATATTTCCTCTCTAATCCTGTTACAAGCTCTATTATTAGAATCTAAACAATTATGTGGTTCATCAAGCTTATTGTTTGATGGCCTTCGTATTCATTTGTACTTTTTTTTTTTAAACAATTGATCTACTGAAATTTTCTGGTATTTCATCATTGTCATATTTAAATTATCACTTTAGCAACCTTCAACCAGTTCAATGTCATAATCTTGGGTGATAATGTCTGTTTCGATTCATGACTTCCTGCAGTAGGTTACTATTTCTTTCTGTGGAAGACTGGTTGCCAAACAAGGCTATAGAACCGCGTCTATCCTGTTATTTGATCTGTAGCTGGATGGAGAAGAGATGAATTTATCCTTTTGCCAAGGATATTTGCATATAAGTGAATCTAATGAACTCAACTGAAATTTACTTTGATTTCTCACTCTGAGATGATATCCATTACACACATTTACCAATCTTAAAATCATTTAATGCTGTTGGTATCTATTATAATCTATGTTAACTTGGCCATTGCTGATCTAACTTGATATTTTTATACTACAGAATCTTTCTATATTATATATCATAGATTTTTCTCTTCTGTTGCTATGAAAGGGGCTTTCCAATATATTTGTTCCAGTTCTATAGTACCTTTTTCCATTATGATTATCTTGTTTTTAGATTTTATGCATTTGTCAAAACGTATATTTTTTTCCCCAGCTACATCTTTTTTTAACTAATGTTCAACAAATACAAGACCCAAGAGCCACTCAAGGTAGACAGATACTGTGTGGATTTGCGCAAGAAAGAGCAGGCATTAAGAGTAAACAGCTGAAGCAGAAGGAACCGGAAACCCAATACTAAGCCAGAAACAAGGGATAAACCTCTACTTCTGTTTGAAAGACTGGGGAGCAGTTTGAACCTAAAATAGGTGAACATATCTGCTATTAGATTTTTTAAAAATTTTATGCATGTTTATGTTCTGCATTTATTTCCAATGTTTTTGATTAACATCAAATATTCTGCATCGTTTTTGGCATTATCTGCTACCTCTCTATCAGTTTCAAATTTCATGTCATTCACTTCTTTGTTTCTCTTTTCTTAGAATGACTTCTTTTGATGTTATTACTATTGTTTCCCCTAAAGTGTTTCTGATCTCTTCCAAAATTTATGTATATGACTGCATATGATTGTTTGCAAGTTGAGAAATTTAGTCATTCTAGACTCTGTTGCATTATAGTTTAGCCTTTGCTTTAATTTTTATAGTTCTAACTTTGAACTGCACATGACTGGGAGATGATTACTCCTACAATCAGCACTTGTTTTATAGTGTAGTTCTACATTTCTAAATCATTTGTTAGGTAAACTATTTTTTTTCTGCCTCTTCCTGAGATTTTCAAAATACACAAGCATATCACATGTTTTTTTTAAACTAGATGTTGGTTATAACTTGGTCATTTTCTGAAATCAATAAACCCATTTTTCTCTACATGTGTCATGTGATTTGAGTTCATATTTATTTCCTTATCACATTCTTTCTACTTTTTCATTTTAGGTTTCTATGAGTACTCATTTCATGAAATTTGTAATAATATTTGGTATTTTCTAGTTGTAAAACAAGAATGTTTTGCAGTTTGCCAGAGTATTGATATTCAACTTTTCCTATTTTACATATATGTTCCAATTAAAATAACCTCTTAAATTAAAACATCCAATATCTTTTTTCTAATTTTTTAAAAATAATAATATCTTAATATCAAATGTGGTAATTGTTTTTATTTATTCCATATTCAAACTAAACTTTAAGAACTAAAAACTAGTGATATTATTTAATAAGATGCATTATTTAATCCAACAAAGAAACAGGTTTGGGCTCAAACTCATAGCTAAGCACAAAGCAATTCTCAGGAGCTCAACACATACAAGAATCAAATCTAAACATGACTACAAGAGGGATAAATATATTTCATCAAAATGTCTCTTCATTTAATACTTGAATCTACACATTAAAAGAATTAACAAATTTGATCATCAAACGTTGTGATGCAGTGGATGTCGACTCGGAATGACAAATCAGGTGGTGAGTTTAAATTCCAGTTGAATTCCTTGCATTTACTTATGCACAAATACTCTTGGGAAAGGTATTAATCCGTCTCTTCACTCTAGTTATGGGTTAGATAATAGGACAGATTGGGTTCTATACCCTTGGCTGGCAACCAGTCTACCGCAGAAAGCAATAGCAACCTACTTCGGGATTATCTTCTGCCCAGTCAGTGATGTCTCTTTTGAGACACGATTGCCCAAAGCGTGTATCACATATGGCACTTAATTGACTGACAGAAGAGTAATTTAGGTACCTCCACTTTTTTTGCAATAATTCGCTATACCCAATTCTTAAAATGAATTTTGATAAATGAAAATTTTTCTGAAGCTTTCCTTAAAGTATTAAAGTTACTATTTCCATTAAGCAAAATGCATTCTTTCAAACAAATCACATTGATTGGACTCTCTTTTAAATTTTTTTTCTAAAATAACTGATAGCACCCTTTTCAGCAGTTTTTATTGCAATATAATTTTCTTTATTAAAAAAAAAAATCACACAAAAATAAAATATAACTTTCAGAAACTGAGGAATATTAGCTGATTTAAAGTATAATTAATCTGATTTAGAACAAATATTACTTTAAATTAAAAAAAAAAAGCAAAAAAACAGATTTTAAAACGGTAGTAGGAATTTTATATTTCTCAACACTCAACAAGCACTGATAGTGCTGCCTACAAAGACTTTATCTGTTAAAAGAAAACAATTTATGAAAATCATGAATGAACCCTTTTTTATATAATTTTTAAGTACTCAGTAATCTTACAAACGTTAGAAATATTCTCTGTACTCTAATCTTAGGAATGTTGACTTTAAATCTTGTCATCAATCTTATTTTCTGATAATGTCATGCAAGCTCATCTACTTTCAAAACAAGCATGTTTTAGACATGCAAAAAATTTTAAATTTAAAAAATCTTATAGCATCATGATTTGTATAAAGCTTTTCAATTTCCACTTAGTAAATAGTCTTCACTTAACTTAATGCAAACATTTTGAAGAACTTCTTAAAGATTTTTGAGAATATATAAAATTATTATAATTTAAAAATAAAAGAAATAAAAACAATTCTTGTAAAAATTCATTATTGACTACAAATTGTTTTTTCCAGACTGTTTTTATCTAATTAAACAAAGCCATAGTTTTTATGCATTTTTTACTTTACTATTCAGAGCAGATTTTTGTGAAAGTGGCAAATAATGTTTGAGACTGAGAGAAAAAAAAAAAAATTTCCAATCTGTCCTGCATTTACTAATTAAACAAAGTTTGCAGACAAAATTTTAATTTCTAGAAATTTCATGAATTTAAGTGGGGGTGAAAAGAAAACAAAAAAATATTTTTCATAATTAAATAAATTAAATTCATTCACTAGTGAATAAGTCTTGAAAATTTTATTAAAATCCGACAATTTTTGCAAGAATTTTCAAATTAAAGTGTTTCTCATATTTATTCCCATTTAAACTTTAGTCCCATAGGGATGCAAAAAAATAAAAAACAAAAATAAGATTTTTAACCAAAATGTCGAACGTATTAGAAAGGGTTAAAAAAAAAATACTCTGCTGGTCTTTCCTCTTTAATAAACTTTTTCACGGTAAAACTATTTTTTTTTAGTTTGGGACCTTTTTTTCATCATGCTATGCTGTTTTTTAGGGAAAAAGTAAGAGATACATAAAATAAATTGTAAAGGCGTTCACGAGCACTAAACAAGTAAGCTTTGCAGTCCTATTCTCATTTTCTGTTAGTGTTACTAGTTAGTACTTAGAATTGGACGAAAGGAGAGGATTCTGCTAGCTCAGAATTGTTCCTATCCGAAACCGGCTTCCAAACAAGGTTAAGGTTCGGAGATGTGCTAAACTGATTTCGTTTTAGTGTAAGTGTACTTCTTTCAGAGAACGAAAATGTTGTTAATGAGTGATTTGTGATAATTTGGCATAGGGATAGAATTTAGTAGTTTTGATTCAAAACTAATTCATTTTTTATTAATTCAAAACTTTTGTGAATTAATAAAAAATGAATTTTGTTAACTGAAGGTTAATCGTCACTAAATGATTATTACAGAAGATGTGAGTTACCTAAGTTCATAAATTACATATTTTTTTAATAAAATTTTAAGCTTTTAAAAATGAAACTGACTAAGCATTATTATGAAAAAAAAGATATAGTAAATCGTATGTCAACAAGCATTAAAATAAAAAAATAAAAGAAATCTAAGTCTAAAAATATGATGTTAGTAAAGGGGTTCATAGAGCTTTTACCTTCCGTAAATACATAACTCCAGAGTTGTGGGAGAGAAACAAAAAACACGACTGCTCTAAGTATTTGAAAGGTAGAATTCTAATTAATACACAACATAACAATACCGAAAAAAAGCCAACTAAAGATTTTAATTTGCTTCAAATGCATAAAGTTATTTTTTGTAGAAAAATAATTCGGATTTCTAAGAGAAAACTAAAACAAAATAAAAAATAAACGAATAAAATAATAAAAATCATTATTTTTATCAGCAGAAAAAAAATAACAAATTATGAATTAATCCGCTTATGGTACAATGGTCACGTGACTAAATACACATGTCCTCTCTCTCCTTGAATAGAGATGAGAGTCCGAAGAGGAAAAGTTCTGTCTTAAAGATTAAATTGTAGCAGGAACGAGTTATCGGTGTTTGCCTTTTATGAGGTCAAAATGACAGAAACAATGAAGCTTTTCTGTTTCACATATAATAAAAAAATTTACTTACATCTTAATAAAAACAAATAAATGTCAATGTTTGAAAAGTAAAAAAAAAATAAAAAAATAAAAAAAAATTTCACCTGTGTGTAAATGAAAATTGAAAAAAAAAAAATCAAAATTTTAAATAAATTATAACTTGTTAAATTACACTTACACAGCATTTAAAAGGCTTATATATATATATATATATATATATATAGCTTGAGAAAGACCTTTGTTTCAATTTTTGTACAATGATGAAAGTTACATCAATGTTTCTTTCTCTAGTTGAGGCATCATTTCTCTTTTGTTGTCCTGTAAGTAGGACGGCAACAATTAAGAGAGGAAAAAAATAATACTTACGGTCACCGACCAAAAGGATTCGTACGTCTTTTCTCACCATTATTGTCATCAATTTGTTCTTGCAAAACAACTATGATGATTTTCTTATTCAACTTCGAATTTTAAAAAAGGGCTGATGACAGGAGGTGACCTTTTTAAGAGAGGGAGAGAAAGGAGTTCTTTAAATAAGAGAAAAAAAATCAGTAAATATCAGTAATTCGAGTGTTATAAAGTTCGAATCAGGAACGATTTTTTGTTGCACGGCAGCAGAAATATATATCAAGTGAAGAAAACATCACCGCCTTCATCATCATCACCTTTCTCCTAACATGGCACCTCCGTCATATTCGCCTTTAAACAGGTTTATCGACTTGTCAATCATTAGACAAAGATTTTCCTGAATGAAAGGTATCCAACGAGTCTTCTTGTGCTGTTTTGGTTCTCGTAATGCAAGTTGTGCAACGATAGACAGATCGTAATCGTTGATAAACAGAATAATTGATCATGTCTTAGCCGCCATCTTAATTCGCCCTCTGGATTTTGTCAGTTGGTTGTGTACACGCATGCGTACTTCTCAATTCTATGACCTTAAACATCAGCAGCAGACAGTGAAATAGTCGTCTGCTGTTAATTTCGTTCAAATTTTAAAGATAAACTAAAGAAAGCAGCTATGATTTAAACAAGATAATTATCTCTTTTAATCATGAGACGATGTTTTATTTTTTACGTAATTTCATAATTTTTCCATCAATAAGTTGCAAGAACAATCCTAGAATAGCATTATTGAGTAGAAAAGGTTTCTTCTCAAGTTCATCATCATTGTGGACCATTTTAGGTGAGCAAATAAAAAGCAGTCTAGGTTTTGCCTAAAAGCTTTTTTATTCAACAAACGTCAATAGAGAAACATATAGTCAAGAGTAGCTTATGGATTTTCACTTAAAAAGCTGATATATGTCGCTTCTTTTGGATACTCTGATAATCTATACTCATGATACAATGATATATGGATGCACCTCTAAAACTTTAGACCAGAGATTAGCAGCTGATCTCTCCTCTTGGGTAGTTATGAGTACTTACTCAACCAAGACCTCAATTGGAACTTGTACATATGATTCATTGCTAAAGATGTATTGTAATAACAACTGAAAGCCCTTGAAGAACTCCCTGATGAATGAAGGTTATTGGCTCTTAAGGAACACTCCTGGACTATAACACACTCCCTGCACCCCACAAGGAAACAAAGGTAGATTTTTTAAGTTACTAACAGTAGCATGTAAAATTAGTTTATTAAAACTTCTTAAGTTGAAATAGTTTTCATTACAATTTAATAAACTAATTTTTTTTCATATTTATGCTATCAATATTGTTTCATACCTGACAACATGGAGAAAATGTTTATACCACCAAAACTGGACCTTGACCCAAACTTCCCCACAGTAGTAAAGGAATGGAAACACTGAATTAAAATGTTAAACAATTTCTTTGAAGAATGCAGTAACACTACTCTTAACAAATTAAGGTTGCTTGTTAGCTTTTCATTTGGAGTTTATGAATATATAGAGGACAATACTATGTACAAGACAGCTGTTAACATCCTAGAAAAAATATACATCATCATCATTGTTTAACATCCATTTCCATGCTAGCATGTGTTGGACAGAGTTTTTTTGATGGCTTTGTAATTTAACCATCATGAAAATACTGGAGCCAGTTTTACAGCTGTATGCTCTTACTAACACCAACCAGTATAGGAGACTGGAAATTCAGTGCTTTTATTTAGATACCATCTCTAGTAAGCTTACCAACCAAGGTTAAAGAGTTCAGCCTACCCTTATAATACAACCCCTGGCTGCATCTAGTCAACCTCCCTTATCTTTGGCCGATACTGGCAACACTGTGTTGTTAATCTCAGAGTAACCAAAGCAAGACCGCTTATTACCACTTGATGACAATGGACCAGACTTGTGAGGGATTGGTACATGATAAAAAAACAGATTCAAGACTGCAACAACACAGTGAAGGTTTATATATATATATATGAGTGAGTATAGAATGAGGAGAGAAAAAAGAAAAATTTTTTCCATCCAAAACATTAATTTAAAACAGTGCTCGATATATGGTGTATAGAGCAGTGAATATTTATTATAAATTATGTTTTAGAACATGTATATAATTTCTTCTATATATGTCCTCTTCCTTACAATCATATGTTTGTTTCAGTGTTTGGATTTGGAATCATTCTCTGTTTATATTTGGTTTGTTGTCTATGTTCTTTGTCTATTTTTCTATATTTTTTGGTTAGGTTCTTTTTAATAAGATCCTTGTATTCATTTGGGTCCATCTTATAGAAGTGCGATGCTAAGAAATACAAAGAGTTCGATTGATATCCTCATTATAAAAGATAAAAAATGCTATAGAAAAAAATCAATCCAATAAATCCTTAAAGGAAGGTCTATCACTAAAGCCTACACCAATAACCTTACTTAACACAATAACCTTACTTAAATACAAAAATATTCCATACTAGAAAAATCAAAATTAAATAAATGGCTCCCAAACTTGAAAAAGAATCAAAATTCATACATTCAAAATCAAGATTAAATATACTACTTCAGAATAATTATATCATACACAAAAATAAACTGTAAGCACATGTAAGATCTAACCCTACAATCACCCCCCGAAAATACTAGGAATTTGAATAAATATTTTTATTATTATAAGAGATAAAAAATGCTACAGAAAAATTGATGTAATAAATCCTTAAAATAATATCTAATGCCCGCAAAAATATCTAAATGAATAAAAAATATATAAATAATTAAAAGAAATAAATAAGATTCCAAACGATAATTTATAGAAAAAAGAAGATAAAAAGGGAGAAAAAAAAAAGGAAAGAGGGAAGAATTCAAAGAAAAAACCGACCCTCTAAACTTAAAATTAAGATTAAACATACAACTTTATACAAAAAACTGATAAAACTCTAATTTGCATTTACTTTGCCTAAATACAATTATACTCCAAACTTGAATAAAAGGAAAAAGAAGAAAAGAAGAGGAAGGGAGAGGAAAAAAGTGGGGAGGGAGAAAAGGGAAAAGAAGGAAAAGAGAAAGAAAAAGAAGGAAGAAAGAGGAGAAGAGGTGTATATGTGTGTGCATATATATATATATATATATATATATATATATATATATATATATTTTTTTTTTTTTACCTGAAAAAATCTAAATTGGAAAGAAAAAACACCCCCACCCCTATCACATCAATGAAAACCTAGACACAGGATCAAAGTAAATGCATGAATTAGGTCCACTAACAGCAGACATCAACCAATTAAATGATAGCCGACCATAAAAATGACCACTCAACATGGCCCTCTTAGAAATCCTAACCAAAAGATATACCCAACTGATAAAAAGATAAAACATACATTCCAACAGATAATACCATTAATCAACAATTTCACACTTACACACCAAATTCCTCAAAAGTCAAACGATCAAAACGAGACATTCACTTAATTACCAATAACCCCAACCAACCCCCACGACAACAACGAACCAAATATAAACAGAGAATGATTCCAAACACTGAAACAAACATATGATTGTAGGGAAGAGGACATATATAGAAGAAATCATGTACATGTTCTAAAACATAATTTATAATAAATATATATATATATATATATATAGAGAGAGAGAGAGAGAGAGAATAATTACAAGATTACAAGCAAGTCAGAATAAGTGACATAAAAAAATATCAGTTGACTGGTATTCAGTAGAATATTCATGATATATTATTTCTATGGGATGATCAGTTGGTTGAAATTGGCAATATCTCTCTCTAATTGTCTTCCTCTTATTTCTAGCAGCAGGCAAGTTTTTCAGGCCGACTGTATTTTAGACCTCTTCCCAACCTGTCTCCAAAGACCTGGGTGTCAACTCACCAAATCTCATCTTGCATTCTGATTTTGTTAAACAGCACCCCAACCAGTGTGGAGAAGAAGGGTGTAAGGTTTTCATTTCCCTCACTGTATACCTCTTACCATCTCAGAATGAAAATAATTACATTTATCCATTTTGACTTCACACCCCCTCTTATCATCTACCTGTTCTTATCAATTGTCCTGATAATCCAGTATGCCTCATTTTGATCTAGAATCATGCTTCGTCAAAATTCATTGACAGATATTTTGTCTGGAATTATTTGACTGAATTCACTTAAAAATAATTCTGTACTCAGTAAACCTCGCACCTGTGTTTTCCACCCGTTAACATTTCAGATTCTCTTCTCAACAAAAATAATTTTATTCTCCAATTTTAGAGAAATCTTTTCTCATCTTCAAAATCACTTAAAATTAATAGCAGCCATATGAAAATAGAGTTACTCCCTATTCTACAAAGAGTAGGTGTAGAGGTTTTTATATCGGAGATTTCCTTCTCCTAGATAAGTTGCTATCCCAAGCTAAAGACTCCTATCTAGCTTTTGTCTTTTTCTTTTAAATGACTCCAGTTTGGGGGTTAACTATTTGCCCATAGCTGGGAGCCTAACAGGTGCTACAACCAGGGTCAGGGTGGACTTGGGAACAACAGCAATTTAAAGGTGGTTTCATGCTCCTCAAAAACCTCCCATTTCTCAATCAGAGACCTTACTCCCAGATGTAGTTTATTGCCATATCCAGGACTAACTGAAAGTTTTTCCAGGCACAGAAACCTTGTGGATGAATTTCTGTGGGAACTCCACAAACTAAGCAAAAACTGTGGTTTGAAAATAGTAACTACTGAACAGTACTGAGAAGAATTTGTAAGGGGTGCATTTATTAATGTCTAGCTTCACCTATAATATACCATAGACTACTTGAGAATGGAATCCTGGATTTGCATGCAATCTATATACATGTTTCCTCCCTAGATCTGGCACAGAAAAACTCAGGTGTCTGTAACTACACACTGACAGACTATGTCACTGCTTCTACTACTACTGCTACTACAGAACCTGAAGAAATTCAAAGAGAAGAAAGCATAAATAGATACATTACTGCATCATTTAGTAAAGGAAGGTTGCTTTGTACTTTTAATAAAAAGAACTGTTTTTTTTTTTTTTTCTGGTGGACTACTACACAGGAGAACTGTATGTCTGGCTAAAGAGTCCACCTGTCATGTCACACTTGTAAAAAATAGGACAATATTCAAAAGTGTGTAAATCTAAAATATGTGTAATTGCTGACATAGATGCAATGAACCTATGCATTATAGCAACATCAATTCCAGAAAGTCTACACTCTAGAGTGTCCATTAATGCTCACAGGCTAAATGTGTTACTAGATTCAGGCAGCTCAGAAAGTTTCGTTGACACCAAGGTTATTTTGAAATTTTAAATTGATATCAGACTGTTCAACAAAGAAATTTCCATGGTCCTGATCACAATGAACACCCAGACTTGTGGTTTCTGTGTTGTCAACCTACAAATTTATCCTAAAACAACATAAGTCTCTTCAGATCAGACATGGGGACCCTAAACTGGATCTTATTATACCCAACTATGAACCAACGTGTTCTCTTTCTGCTGCTTCTGTTAGTAAATCCTTGCATTTTTCAATCTTGTCTCATAATTGTAAACCAATCACAACAAAATCATGGCAGTTTCAGAAAGATGACAGAGATTTCATCAGAAAGGCATAATTGAGCCAAGTTCATCTCCCTGGAGGGCCTAACTGGTGAATGTTAAGAACCCTACTAATAAACATAAGAGGTTATATGTTGATTACTTGCAGACTATCAACCAATTTACAGAACTCAATGTTTATCCTCTTCCACATATCAAAGAGATTGTAAACAAACTAGCCACATACAGTCTTTTCTACTTTTGATTTGAAAAATGCTTACCACCTATGACAAAATGAAAAAAATTACTGATTTTGAAGCTCATAGGAGGCTCATAAGAAGCTCATAGGTATCATTACTATAGAGTGCCATTTTGTGTGATGAACAGTGTGGCTATTTTTCAGTGAAAAATGGACAAACTTATCCAAGAACAACCATTAAAAGACACCTTCCCTTGCCTTAACAACATAATTGCCACAGACAGGGAGAATCCAAGAATAACATGACCAGGATGTTAAAAGATTCTTAACAGCCATCATAGTGAAAAATTTTCCACTAAATGAGATAAAAATAGTATCTTCTGTATCCACACTCAATATCCTTGGCTACTGGATGGGTAATAGGATAATTAAACCTGACCCAGAAAGGCTCCTCCACTCCAAGACTTACCAGTGTCACTAACCCTGAATTCCTTAAGAACTGTTGGTGTGTTTGCATACATGTATACAAAAGTTCTCTGATATATAAAAAAAAAAACAATGATTAAACAAGATTTTTTTCACTGAATGTAACAGCCATTAAAGCATTTAAAACCCTAAAGAAACAGCTAGAGAATCCCACTCTGCAAAAACTTTGTTTTTTGAATGTGATGCTTCAGATGTGGCAGTGATGTCCATTTTAAATCAGAGGTAGCTCAGTAACTTTTATGTCATGGATCCTGCAAGCAGGGTGAAAATTGCACTATCCTTCTATAGAAAAAGAAGCAACAGTAATAATTGAGGCTAGTTAGAAAGTGGAATCATTTCATTGCCAAACAACATTTTACCATGATTACAGAGCAACATTTGGTGGCATTAATGCTCAATAACTGTAAGTGAACAAAAATTAAAAACAATAAAATTTTAGATAAAATTGAGCTGTCTACCTTTAGTTATTCAATAAAATATTGGCCTTAGAAAAGAATTTTACCCCTGACACATTAGAGCATTTTGTGCTTCAGTGTGTTCAACTCTTACTGATCTTTATCAAGGATTCTACTGTCCAGGAATTACACAAATTCTCAATTTTGTATGAACTAAGAACTTACCCTTCTCAAAAAGAGAAGTAAAGGAAGTATGTTCTTCATGTTGACATCATGCAGAACCCAAGCCAAGATTTTTTACATGGAAAAATGAACTCTAATTAAAAGTACACAACAGGGCCGTAAGCTGATGCTAAAAAAAAAAAACGGGCACAGAAACAATTGACCGGATTTATTAGTTGACAATGTGATGACGTCATCAGTGTCATCCGTTTCCAGAAACTATGATTTTTGCGGAAAGCAGGAAATCGGGTTTGGACTTTCTGAGTATAACCAGTCTTTTCTCCCACAATTAAATAAACAAACAGATTTTTACTGCGTTCATTCGGATGTTTTCTTCGATTTTTTCTTTCTTTCTTTCTTTCTTTCTTTCTTTCTTTCTTCGTGTATTGTTTAGTTTGATTTCTGACGAAGACATTTTTCCGTGCCCGGATTTTCACTATGATTGCACAGATGGGCCCGGACCCGTGCCCGGTAGTCAGATACGACCATGGTACCCAATGATACGATGGTATCATCCGGAAAGCAATTAAACTTGCCCTTAAGTCAAACAAACTGGATGATTGTCATTGGGGTCAGTACTTTCCAACTCCACCTCATATGAATGATTCTTTAGTTTCAAAAGATGTTCTTCTTTTGGTACTATTATGCTGACTGGCTAACAAACCCTGGACTAATACTCCTTTGTTGGCTCATCAGAAACAAGAATGATCCTCTAATGAATGAGTTTGAGCAGATAGATGCAAATTCATCCTATGCTACCGTTAACCACCAAGATAGATGAGAATCAATGGTGTCATTAAGGGATCTAGCATTATGTCCAGTATCACAGGCAGAAAAAAAACTGGTATAATAAAAGAAACTTTTGAGGTCCCTTCAGCGCTCATAAAAAGAACTGATAGCACTGAACAGACTATGTTGCTTATCAAAATATGTCTCAGCTAGTAATTACAAATATTTTTGATGAAGCCATAAAGGACTTAGAAACTCTTCTTTTTTTTTTCTTACTAACTTTTTTGACTTTTATGTTTTGTTTAGATAAAAATTGTTTTGAGGTTTTATTTATTTTCTTAACGATGCCGTTCTACTTAGTTTAGAGGTAGTTGCTCTTTGAATACCGGTCAGTTAACCCCTCCATCGTCCCTGAAATCTTTAATTTTCACGCATACCCAGTAGTCTTTCTTTCCATCTCTTTTTCTCTCTCTCTCTTTTCCCACCTCCGCTCTAGACAATCTAACAGGCAGTTAACACGCCTGCAATATTTTGAAAAAAAGAGAGTTGAAATTGTATTTTTGGTAAATTGTCTTCCGAAATTTTTCACTCAAATTTCAGTGTTTTCTGCATGGTAAGTTTGTCAGATTCAGCCTCCTTATTTTTTTTTTCTCTGTCTTTAATATATATATATATATATATATATATATATATATATATATATTTTTTGTGACTAACTTTTTTGACTTTTTTTTCGTTTGGACTTTAACTAAGTTCAAACTTAGTGAATTCTTTATTATTTTTTTTAATTAGAGTAGATAGTACCTACTATCGCCCAGTTTCACACTCCACCCACTTCTTTTGAACAGGAGTAGAGGTGATCACCTTGTTTCTTGTTTAGGAAGGGGTTCCCGGTCCATCTACCTCCTCCTTCGGTCTTAGTGTTAGTTCAGCTGAAAGCTCTTTGCAGTTATTGAGTATGATGGCAATGTCTCTTCATTCTGAGGGTACCAGTTTGGCAGTTTCCTGGTTGCTGCTTCCGACTGGTAATTAGGAGCCCGAACTCTTGTGTAGCGTCTTGAGAGGCTGCTCTGATCAACAGCTGAATAATATCGGGGTTCCTGTAGTGTCATATCGCGCATGGACGGGCATCCCTGCATGAACCTCAGGTGGGCAACCCTGAGGGCACATTATGTTGCAGGCTGCGCCAGTCTCCATCCCTCACATGCTGCAAACAGTGACCGACTGATTCTACTCTAGACCTCTCTCCTCAACTAAAACACTATGAAAAAAAAAATAGCAAAACCAAACCAGCTACTCAGAAAACGCCCAAACCTGTCTGCGTCTCTTTCACTAACATACGAGGTATCCGCACTAACTTTTACAGCATAGAATCATTCCTTCAAACTAACTCACCTGATATCTTAGCCCTATGTGAAACTAACCTTGACCCTTCTATCCCCTCTTCTGAGTTTTATGTTCCTGGTTACCTTCCCCTCTTCAGGAAGGACTTCAATGTCCATATACATGGGCTTGGTGTATATGTCAGCGAACACCTCCCTCTAGCTAGAGTGACATCTCTTGAATCCCTGGACCATTCTTTCGTGTGCTTCCGTCTCTCACTTCTAAGCTCAGTTAGCTATCTCTTCTTCCTATACCGCCCCCTCCTCCTCTGACTGTTAAGTACTTGGCATAATCTCTGACAATATCGACAAGGCCATTTCTTCTCATCCATCTGCCCATATATTTGTGTTTGGTGACTTTAACGCCCATCACACTAAGTAGCTGGACAACTCTGTTACCGACCTTGCTGGTGTGCACACCATTAATTTTTCAATCTCCCAATCCCTTACGCAAGTGGTGGACTTGCCCACGCGTTTCTCCAATAGCCCTAACGGAAGGGACTCGCTACTAGACCTCTGCTTCACTTCCATCCCAAATTCTTGCACTACCAGATAGCTCTGCCCTCTCGGAAACTCTGACCACGCCGTAGTTTCCGTCAACATCTCATTCCATTCCCCCGACTCCCCAAGAAACCCAAACCAGTAGAATATCTTACTGCTACCAAAGAGCAAACTGGGATTCGTTCCGTGACTTCCTCTGTGACGTCCCTTGGAACAACGTTTTTAGTCTTCCCGTTGAAGAATATGCATCCGAGGTCTCCTCCTGAGTTAAGGCTGGCATCGATGCTTTCATCCCTGCTAGGAAATTTCAGCTTAAATCTCATTCGTCTCCCTGGTTCTCGCCCGCTTGCTCGGCCGCCATTGCCCACCGGAATCACTTCTTCCGGCTTTATCGTAGCCACGCGTCGGACCAAAACAGGCGCCTTTTTACCTCAGCTCGTAAAAAGTGTAAAAAGATACTTAACGAAGCTAAGATGTTGTTTGCTACCAGAATGAAGCAACGCATAGCATCCTCTAAGTTCGGCGCCAAAGACTACTGGCGTCTCTGTAAAAGCGTGCTTAACAAGAGTAAGTCCTCAATACCCCCACTAATCAATGAATTTGAGGTCCTCACCTCCTCAGCGGACAAGGCTGAATGCTTTGCTCGTAGATTCTCGACCAATTCGAGCCTGGATTCGTCTGGAGTTTATACACCCGACTTCCCACCTAAAAAGGAGGCTCAAGTGAATGACATCCACATCACGCCCTCGCCGATTTCTAACATAATCTCAAAACTTGACCCTCACAAAGCGAGTGGTGGAGACGGAATCCCAATCATAGTCCTGAAGAAATGTGCCCCTGAACTCTCTTCCGTTCTTTCTAAGCTCTACAACTTCTGCCTATCTTCTTCCTGCTTTCCTGCCTGTTGGAAGTCTTCTTCTGTAGTTCCTATATTTAAGAACACTGGAGAACCCTCGGACCCCGCAAATTACCACCCTATCAGCCTCCTTCCGATCTTTGGCAAAGTGTTTGAAGCCATTATCACTGCCGAGGTCGTTCAGCATCTCACATCCCACAGGCTCCTCTCGGACAAACAGTATGGCTTCGCTTCACCAGGTCTAATGCTGATATGCTGACGACCATCACCGAGTACATATACCAGGCTCTCGACAAGAATAGTGAAGCCCGAACCGTTGCCTTGGATATCTCTAAAGCGTTCGACAGAGTCTGGCATGCTGGCCTTCTACGGAAACTGCGAAGCTATGGTATAACTAGACTTTTGTTGGACCTAATCCAGTCATTCCTCTCTAACCGCACATTGAAGGTGGTATTAAACGGACATGCCTCCCAGAACTACCCTACAAACGCGGGTGTCCCTCAAGGCTCTATCCTAGGTCCTACGCTCTTTCTTATCTACATCAATGATCTCCTCGATGCCATAACATCCCAAGTAGGCATGTACGCCGATGACACCACAGTTTACTCTCGCCTCGATCAAAAATCTGGTGTGCGCGACAAGGCGAACCTCGCTGCCGAGCTTGAAAAGGACCTCCAATCCGTGGTGGATTGGGGTAAGAAATGGCTCGTAAATTTCAATTCTTCCAAAACGAAGCTGCTATCAATTAACCACCATAGACAACCGCACCTACCTCCCATTAGCATGGAACAGGCTTGCCTCCCAGAGAGTAAAACACTACGCCTGCTTGGCCTGACACTCTCAGCAGACAAGTGGAATGACTACGTCGAATCCATTGCTAAATCCGCTGCTATTAAAGTTGGCTCTCTGTGCAGGGCCCGGAAGTTCTTTCCGTCTGAATCTATCCTGCACATATATAAATCTACTATCCGCCCGTGTACTGAATACTGCTGCCACATCTGGTCGGGTGCCCCTCCTATTCTCCTCGGGGTTCTTGACAAAATACAATGGAGAATCTGTAATGTGATCCATACCGACCTGGCTGACCGCCTGCACTCACTCTCTCACCGGCGTGACGTAGCTTCCCTGTGCCTCTTCAATAAATACTTTCACGGCTTCTGCTCCGATGAACTTAGATCACTGGTGCCCCCTAGGTACGAATTTGAACGAGATACTAGATTAGCAACTAGGTCCCACCCTTTTACAGTGAAACCGATGAAATGTAACCGCAATTTCTACTCCAACATCTTCTTTTCTCGCACTTCCCGCCTGTGGAATTCCCTTCCGCATACTTGCTTCCCCGACGGCTACAACCTCCAGGAGTTTAAATGTAAGGTCAATAGACACCTCCTAACAGACTAACTCGCACCCATTCTCTCAAACACTCTTCCTATGTACCTCCTTACTTGTCTGTCACTCTTCTTCTGACATTTCCTTATCCAATCGCTCTATGTAACCCCCTGCGCTATAGTGGTAGTGGAATGCCTTGCTTGGGGTGAAATGATTAAAAACAAATGTGTATTAGAGCATAAAATCAAATGATCATCTGCCATCTACATGCTACAAGGCACCAATAGACAAATTTCTTCATGACCTACACAGACTTAGCAAGGATTGGACATTCACAACTGTTACTACTGAACAATAACACACAGATCCAGTAAGTGATGCATTCATTAATGTAATGTAATGAATATGGATACACCTTATTTCCCCCTCACTAGAATGTGATTGGCTAGTGTTACGAACCCGTTTGGGTCAGCAACACATAAGAATACAATTTTAGTTGGAATAATGCTGAAGGGAGTGAATTAAACTATACTACAAGATAATTGTATACAGAAAGGAAATTTATTATAACACACAAAAATATTCAGCAAATCCACAGGAATAAAGTGACAGAACTATAATATACCGGACACTAGAACGGGTTCAACTTCATACTAGTTTCACACAATATTCACTGGAAAATAAGAGTTGAGTCTAATGAGGAAGATATTTGGAGGAAGTTTAGGCAAAATGGAAAAGGGTCATTCAACTCGGCTAAAGATTATATATATATATACACAGCTAGGGTTTGGTCAAAATGATTATCAAAACAATCTTTACCTTTCACGGCAACACGTGGTGTATTACTGGATGTTGAAGAAGGTCTTCGTATGGAGAATTTCAGCTGGTAGCTTGATGGAAAGTTCTTTCGACGTCTTGAACGAATAGCCGGAGAGAAGTCACGCCTGGCTAGTAGCCCAACAACTCTGGGGGTTTCTACTATTTTTTCCCTTTTTTTTATAGAAACAGGAGCCTATATTCATTGGCCCTCTCTTTCTCTGGTCTTTTCCTTCTTTTTACTGTAACCATAGTTACCAGGCTATTTAATCTCTTTTTGGGAAGGGTAGAACCTGACCCAATGACCTAATTCATACTACTCTCCTTCCTAGAGTGGCAGAACCCTGACCGAATGAGTTAATTCATACTACTCTCCTTTCTAGAGTGGTAGAACCCTGACCGAATGACCAGTTACTACTACTGTTACTAAGGTGACTATTTTAGTCATGACCCAAGGCTTTTGGGGCGAAAAACGCTTCTAACTTCCTCGTTACACTTCCCCACTTTAGAGTAAAAGTTTTGAATTACAAATGAAAAACTTTCATAGGAAAATTTAGTTAAGGTTATATTTGGGCAATCAGTCCTTACACAAATTTTGTAAAACAATAAGTTTGATTTGTAGCAAAATTATACTACCACAATTTGTGATATTATACTCTAGATAATGCGTCTGCACTAACATTGTTCTTTCCTTTAATATGTTTTATTATGATGTTGTATTCTTGGAGGAGAAGACTCCATCTTGTAAGTCTCTGGTTTTTGTTTTTCATCCTTTGAAGAAAAGTTAGTGAATTATGGTCGGTAAAGATCAAAACAGGATACATAGTGACACTGAGATAGAAGTCAAAGTGTTGTAGCGCTGTTAAAACTGATAAGCACTCCTTTTCAATGGGAGAGTCATTCTTTTGGTGGGTGTTTAACTTTTTGAAGAACTATCCAATTGCTCCGTCGATATCTTCATCATCTTCTTGGGTTAAGATACCACCCATTCCGACATCACTAGCATCAATTTGTAATTTGAATTGTCTTGTGAAATCTAGTGTTGCGAGAGCTGGGCTCTCCATGAGTGTCGATTTAATTTTGTTGAAACCCGCATCACAGGTCTCACTCCATTTGTATTTTACATCCTTTCAAAGGAGATCCGTGAGAGGACTTGCTATTGATGAGGAATTTTTACAAAATTTTCGGCAGAAACCTGCCATACTGATAAATCTCATTAATTGTTTTTTGTTGGTTGGAAGAGGATACTCTAGGATAGCATCCACATTTGCGGTGATAGGCTTAACTTTTCCTTGACCAACAGTATAGCCCAAATAATTCAATTTTGCATGACAAAATTCACTTTTGTTTAGGTTCAGACATAGGTTTGCCTCTTCTAATTTAAGGAAGAGTTTTTTTTTATGATGCGTAAATGTTCATTCCAAGTCATACTGTACACAATTACATCATTTATGTAAACATCACATCCTTGGATGTCATGTAGAAGGGAATGCATCATCATTTGAAATGTTGCTGTTACGTTTTTCATTCCGAACGCCATAACCTTGTATTGGTATAGTTCGTCAGGAGTCACGAAAGCTGAAATTTCTTTGGTGTTGTCAGTTAAAGGTACTTGCCAATAATCTTTCATCAAATCGAATTTACTGACGTATTTTGACTTGCCAACTTTTTCAATACAATCATCAATTCTAGGAATTGGATATGAGTCACATTTGGTTACTGCATTTACTTTCTGGAAGTCTGTAAAAAATCTGTAGGTGCCATCGGATTTTGGTACTAGAACACAAGGCAAACTCCACTGACTGTTACTTGGTTCAATGATGTCATTCTCCAGCATATACTTCACCTCTGCCCTCAACTGTTGAAGTTTGATGGGATTTACTCTGTAGAAATGCTGCTTGATGGGTTTTTCGTCTTCAACTACGACATCGTGAACTGCAAACGCAGTTTTACTAGGAAGATCAGTAAAAAGATTTTTGAAATCACTGACCAAACCATGTATTTCTTTTCTATTTTCATTTGACAAATGTTCAAATTTTACATTCAAGTTAGCCAGTATTTTCGATTTCTTTAAATGACTACTTTAACCTATTTCCCCCTCCCTGACAACTGTATCTTCCTCGTCATCTAAATTATGATCAGATGAATTTATTTTAGTAATGTTAGTTACTGTTGTGTCTGGCTTAACCATATCTTTTTTATTTCTGTCAATGTAAATTTTTAACATATTAATGTGGCAAACTCTTTTCTGTTTCCTTCGATCTGGGATGTGGATGATATAATTTAAATTGTTTATTTTCTTTTCTATTTCATACGGACCAAAATATCTTGCTTGGAGGAGATTATGTGGAATTGGTAAAAATATTAAAACTTTGTCACCACTTTCAAATTTTCGATTTTTATTGTTTTTATCATATCCAGACTTCATTCTTACTTGGAAGTTTTTACAATTTTCTTGTGCAATTTTTTAAAGCCCCGTGTAATTTCTCCTTAAAATTCGATACATAATCTAAGAGGTGCATTTAATTTTTCTCTGTTAACCATTTTTCTTTTAAAAGTCTTAGAGGTCCCATCACAGTATGTCCGAACACACGTTCAAAAGGACTAAACCCAAGAGAGTCTTGTACAGCTTCTCTAGCCGCAAACAGAACAAAATGAACGCCTTCGTCCCAATCTCTTTTATACTGATAACAAAATTTTCTCATCATGGACTTTAGGGTATGATGAAAATGCTCAAGAGCTTGTGGTGATACCACCGACCGAGCAAAAGCGAGAAAACCGGATGTTGGCTCTATGCCGACCAGAAAGCGAATGAATAAAAATCACCCCTGCGCAAGTGGATTCGCGCAGATGTTTCGGTTGAAAAATAAACATTAATCAAATATCAAATTACCATTTTTTTTATTTACCAGCCAATGAGAAACCCGGAATCAAATACAAGGATGAAATTCGAAACTAGCTGCGTTTGATCCAAAATGCCGATATAAAAAGCGAAGACCCAAACACTTCGTCAGACAGTCAGGACTTGAGGAAAAGAGTGTAATTAGTTTCTCCCTTGACCTAAGTCGAGCGGCAACTATGCTTGCCTCTTTCTTCTTTCCTGTCTCATAAGTACTATTCTGACCTTTTACTTTCTCCCTGTTCTCAAAAGTACTAACCGACCTCTTCAAAGACCTTCCACACAAACCAACTCGCTGACCAACTGACCTTTGAAGTGGCAACTTCTAAATGAACATTCTTTACTCCCAAAACGCTTCCACATTTCTAAGCCTTAATCCCTTTCAGCTCATTATTATTTTGCCATGAACTCTCTCTAACTTCCGTTGGACATTTATTTCAAGTATTGTTTTATTCATAAGACATAAATATATATATATATATATATATATATATATATATATATATATGTTATTTTATACTCTAATTGCCTTTCTTGAATTTATAATCATTTTGAATTATAGTGGGCTATCTTCCCACAAGGCCAAATTCCATTAACCTGATACGGAATCCTACTACAACTAGAAAAGGAATAAGAGATACTCGCTATAAATTGGTGACCCCGACGTGATAAATTGGTCTACCCCGACGTGAGAATAACACGCATAAAGGCATTTCCACCAAATAAATTGTTATTCTCCAACGTTACACCAGATAAACTGGTGAACCTGAAGTTCCCCAGATAAACTGGTAACTGCACACACACACACACACACACACACACACACACACACACACACACACTTTGAACTTTCAGCGAAATTTGAATATTTCTCTGCAGCAAATTCACCATGGCAACGGACGCGGGAAAAACAATGAACTCAAACCAACCAATTCAAGCTGTTACAATAAAACCGCCGAACTTTCTCGAATTGAATGTAACGGCTTTGTTTGCTATAATGGAGGCGCAATTTAATATTGCAAATATCAGACAGCCCCATCAAAATTTTTTTAACATTCTGGCAGCACTCCCTGTGGATATAGTAGGAAAAATACAACCTGTTATATTAAAATCAAAAGATTACGACGCACTGAAAGAATCAGTGACGGGCGCATATGAAAAAACAAAACCGGAGATGCTGGATAAATTAATGTCATCAGCAAAAGTAACTGGCCGTCCATCAGTGTACTTGAATGAACTAGTGGCACTAGCAGGTCAATTTGGCGTAGGGGACGATATCGTACGCCACAAATTCATACATGCCCTACCCCACTCTATCAAGCCTGTAGTAGCAGCACAGGTTGACTTAGATACAAATCGACTTGGGAAAACGGCGGACGACTTACTGCTATATTTTAATTCGCAAGATTCCGCACATATTCAACAGGTTTCAGAGAAGAAAAAAGACGAAACAAAAAGGACGCATGGCTGTTCCCATAATGAAAAAAAATTCCCCCCACCCCAGCTTTAGCCCTTTCAACAAAGACCAAAAACCTCAGATTTGCCGAGCGCATTTATATTTTGCGGAACGTGCAAAATTTTGCAAACCGTGGTACAGGTAGCCTAACAAAATAAATCTTCAAATGCAACCCAGCTCTCGCCCAACTTCACCAATTCCTCGTGAGAATTCGGAAAACTACCTAGGCGAGAGATGTTAGCTTCCATTTCCTCGCCGCTTCTTGTTGTATCCGCACGGTTAGGAGCTGAGAGAATAAATTTTATTGTGGATACAGGAGCTGCTGTATCTATACTACCAAAAAGATACTTAAACGGAGCCGTTATCTACCCAACCAATATCTCCCTAGTATCAGCTAACGAAAAAAATTGAATGTTCAGGACAAGTGGTACTGAATCTAACGCTACAAAACCTAAGACGGGAATTTACCTGGACATTTATAGTAGCCGAAACTGCTCAGCCACTCATAGGGTATGACTTCCTAAACAATTTCGGATTAGTGGTGGACTGCAAAAATAACAAACTAGTCGATAAAATGACTAACAGACAATCGAATGCGCATCCATCATCTATTATTATGAATATAGATGTAGTACCGAACAAAAATGACAACAAAACAGTGAGAACAATCCTGGAAAAATATCCTAAATTAATTTCTCCTCATCGCGACACAAATGCGACGAAACCAAAAATATATCATAGGATAGAAACTGGTAGCAATCCTCCTACCTTTTCCAGAGCCAGACAGCTATCAGCTCAGAGATGTGATATAGCAAAAGAGGAATTTAAAAAACTACTAAAAGCAGGAATAATTTCTCCCTCGAACTCAGAATGGAGTTCAGTTTTACACATGGTACCGAAGGCAGACGGCACATACAGACCTTTCAGTGATTATAGACAACTAAATACGATAACAAAAGCCGATAGATACCAAGCGCCAAACATAAATTCCTTGGCTTCAAAGCTGCATAACAAAAAAGTCTTCTTAAAAATAGACCTGTCGTCTGCTTATCACCAGATACCAGTGCACTCTAACAAAAAAAATACGCCTAAACCAAAATTCAAAATCTTTAACTTTAACAAAGGAAGAAGTCGAATCTTTTAAAACCATAAAAAACACTTTAGCAAATATAACCGTTCTAGCTTTCCCCAATTCGAAAGCTAACAATTATCAGCTTGTAGCAGATAGTTCAAACTATGCGGTGGGTGCAGCACTTCACTAAATGATTGACAACCAACCCATCCCCATAGGCTTCTTTTCAAAGAAATTATCCCAGACCCAACAGAAATATTCTACTTTCGACAAAGAACTATTAGCTGCCTATCTAGCAGTACTCCACTTTAAACATCTAATAGAAGGCAGAAATGTAATGTTGCTGACGGACCACAAGCCAGTTTGTAGTGCTTTTAAAAGCCAATCCTCTCTAAAATCTGAGAGACAACAGCGTCACCTCTGTTTTATTAGTGAATATGTGAATGTTATTTCACACATAAGAGAATCGCAAAACATAGTAGCTGACTGTTTATCAAGACCTGTAAATGCTATAACTATTGATGTGTGTGACTTACAGGAAATAATGAAACATCAAGCTACTGACAATGAAATCCAAACATTCAAAGACCAACTTAAAACATATACAATAAATAAAAAGGACACTATATTATGCAACACGTCATTACCTTTCCCACGACCTTTTGTGACAGAAAACCTCAGAAAATCGGTATTCGACAGTTTGCATAACCTGTCACACTCGGGAATAGCAGCTTCCAGAAAAATGATAAATCCCGATATTATTGGCCGAATATGGACAAATCAATAAAAGTTTGGTGCACAGAGTGTCAGCACTGCCAACAAGCAAAAGTCATAAGACACACGAAGAGCGAAGTAAGTCCATTCGAATTACCTTCTAGCCGTTTTGAAACCGTACATGTTGACATTGGAGGTCCCTTAACACCAGTAAAAAACCAAACGGACCCTTACTTTTCAACTTACCGATATTTATTGACATGCATCGACAGAAACACGAGGTAGATAGAAGCATGCTCAATAACGGAAATTACGGCGAAATCTGTATCAATGGCCTTTCTCAATCTGTGGATCTCCCGATTCGGGGTACCTCTTCATGTCGTTACGGACAGAGGAAGCCAATTTGAATCTGAACTATTCACAAAAAATATCAAAGATAATAGGCTTTCCCCGATTAAGAACAACAGCCTACCATCTACAAACGAACGGACAAGTAGAGAGAGAGCTCACAGAACCCTAAAAACTGCTATAATAGCCAGGAAAGAATCATGGTTATCAGCTCTCCCTATCGTTCTTCTAGGAATGAGAATAAATCCCAATGAATCAAACTATTCTCCATTTACCGCAGTAACGGGAACTCACGCACAAATTCCCCGATTACTGATCGACCCTAACAAGAACGAAAACAGCGAGATAACAAACTCGCACGTTATAATTTTAACTAACGAAATGCAGAAATTTGATATGGACAAATTATCCAGCGGACACCTACATTCAACACCTACTTCTTACATCCCAAAAGATTTACAGACATGTACAAGCATTTGGTTAAGAACTTATAGAGTAAGAAAACCGTTGGAAGCTCCATGCACAGGTCCATATCAAGTAATAAGTCGCCACGAAAAATATTTTACTATAAAAAAATCAGACGACGTTCATAGCAAAGTCTCAATAGACAGATTAAAACCGGCGTACATTGATAAAAATATAAAACCAAAAGATCCCATCGAATCAAGACAGGATTTCGATAACCCCCCATCTTGTACCGAGGAAACTAACGAAAACAAACCAAAAATGAAAACTAAGTCCGGTTAAATGGAAGAAAGAAAACATATTTTTTATTTCTAACAAAACAAACAAACAAACAAACATAAAATAAAGAAAAGAAAATCGCAAAACAGAACAAACAAAAACTATTTGAAAAAAAGCGACAAGAGATACTAAAATATCACTCTATTTTCTGGGGCGAAAGTTATGTGGTGATACCACCGACCGAGCAAAAGCGAGAAAACCGGATGTTGGCTCTATGAAAGCGAATGAATAAAAATCACCCCTGCGCAAGTGGATTCGCGCAGATGTTTCGGTTGAAAAATAAACATTAATCAAATATCAAATTACCATTTTTTTATTTACCAGCCAATGAGAAGCCCGGAATCAAATACAAGGATGAAATTCGAAACTAGCTGCGTTTGATCCAAAATGCCGATATAAAAAGCGAAGACCCAAACACTTCGTCAGACAGTCAGGACTTGAGGAAAAGAGTGTAATTAGTTTCTCCCTTGACCTAAATCGAGCGACGACTATGCTTGCCTCTTTCTTATTTCCCTGTCTCATAAGAACTATTCTAACCTCTTACTTTCTCCCTGTTCTCAAAAGTACTAACCGACCTCTTCAAAGACCTTCCACACAAACCTACTTGCTGACCAACTGACATTTGAAGTGGTAACTTCTAAATGAACATTCTTTACTCCCAAAACGCTTCCACATTTCTAAGCCTTAATCCCTTTCAGCTCATTATTATTTTGCCATGAACTCTCTCTAACTTCCGTTGGACATTTATTTCAAGTATTGTTTTATTCATAAAACACACACACACACACACACACACACACACACACACACACATATATATATATATATATATATATATATTTTAATCATTTCACCCCGAGCAAGGTCGAAATGCCACTGATGTGCAGGGGGCTACATAACTGTAAAAAGATTAATTACAAAAGAGTGGGAGTACAAACTAGTTAGAAAGGAGCAATAGAAAGCTGAGGAAGCAGGTGCAATGACAGATACATAGGTGGAGAGAAAGGGAAGGTTATACGGGGGTGGGGAGAGAGCTAGAGTCCAGTGGTTTGAGGAGTATTGACTTTGCATTTAAATTTTTGGAGGTTGTAGCCGTCAGGAAAGCAAGAATACGGGAGCGAGTTCCACAGGCGGGAAGTGCGAGAGAAGAAGCTGCAGGAGTAGAATTGTCGTCTGCATTTGGCTAACCTGACTGTGAATGGGTGGGACCCCGTTGCCAGTCTGGTTGCACGGGTAAACACCTGTTGAGGAGGCATCAGTGACTTAAGCTCATCCGAGCAGAAGCCATGAAAGTATTTATAGAACAGACAAAGGCAGGCCACATTTCGACGATGGGAAAGTGGCTGCAGTCGAGTCGCCAGATCGGTACCTATCACATTACAGACTCTCCTTTGGAGCTTGTCAAGAACACTGAGGAGAACGGCAGGGGCACCTGACCATAAATGGCAGCAGTACTCCATGCACGGACGGATGGTTGACTTGTATATATGCAGGATGGGTTCAGGTGGAAAAAACATCCTGGATTGACATAGTGACCCAATCTTCTTAGCAGTAGATTTTGCTATGGATTCAATATAGTGGTTCCATTTGAGGTCTGAGGACAGGGTAAGTCCGAGGAGGTGTAGTGTATTACTCTCCGGGAGAATCATCTGGTCCATGCTTATGGGAGGCAGAAGAGGTTGCCTGTAATGGTTGACAGACAACAGCTTGGTCTTAGAGGAATTGAAGTTGACAAGCCACTTCTTGCCCCAGTTCACCACAGAGTGTAGATTCCGTTCAAGGTCAGCAGCGAGATTATGTCTGTCCGCCACGACAGGTTTCTTACTGGTGCGGGAGTATATTGTAGTGTCATCTGCGTAGATGCCTACTTGGGACTTGATCTCATCTGGGAGGCTGTTGATGAAAATAAGGAAGAGCGTCGGGCCCAGGATAGAGCCCTGTGGGACACCAGCATTCGTGCTGTAGGATGAAGAGGCACGCCCATTCAAAGCGACCTTCATTTTGCGGTTATTTAAGAAAGATTGGATTAGGTCAAGCAGGCGACCGGTAATACCGTAACCCCGTAGTTTGCATAGGAGGCCAGAGTGCCAAACCCTGTCGAAAGCCTTGGAGATGTCCAGAGCAACCGCGCGAGCCTCGTCAGACTCATCAATGGCCTGTAGCATGTACTCCGTAGGCCAAATTCCGTTAATTTGATACGGAATCCTACTACAACTAGAAAAGGAATAAGAGATACCCGCTATAAGCTCCCTGTGATTCAGGGTGATAAACCCTGGATTTGTGCTGTTTAATATCCATTTCATTCATTACTTGTTGAAATAAACCAGACATAAAGTTTGTGCCTTGGTCTGATTGAATGGCTGAGGGAATCCCAACTAAAAAGAAAAATTTAGTTATGCCTTAACTATAGTTTTAGTCTTAATATTTCTTAAAGGGACAGCTTCTGGAAAACGAGTCGACGTACACATAATTGCTAGCAAATATTGATTTCCTATTTTTGTTTTAGGAAGTGGACCAACACAATCCACCAGTACTCTACTAAAAGGTTCTTCAAATGCTGGAATAGGTTTGAGGGGTGCGGGCGGAATCCTTTGATTAGGTTTTCCGACAAGCTGGCATGTGTGACATGAGTTACAAAAATTTACAACATTATGCTAAGTTTCGGCCAGAAAAAGTGGTTTAAAATTTTCTCATAGGTTTTATTTATTTCTAAATGATCTGACATGGGGCTATCGTGCGCTATTTTTAGTATTTCTTGTCTATAAACTATCGGGACTACTATTTGATTTATTATTTTCCATTCTTCATCTACTTTAACATCCAGTGGGCGCCATTTTCTCATTAAAATGCCATCATTCATATAAAGACACTCCCTAACTTTCTTTGCTTCTTCTTTAGGTAGAGCGCTGTTTTTCAGAAGACAAATTGCTGGGTCTATTCTTTGTTCTATTAAAATTTGGTCTCTGTTTAATTCGTCAGTTTTTTCGTCCGTTTTATTTTCTTCTTTCTAAATCATTTCCTAGCAGCAGAGACTCTCGTTGAATCGGTAGCTTTGGTCGTACGCCCACGATAACTGGGCCATTTATTAATTCCAATTTTATGTGAATTTTGTGTAGGGGAGCTTTTTGTACAGTCAGCCCTACTCCTTGTAACAAAAGAACATCACCGGTGAAGGTAGATTCTGATAATGGTAGGACGTCTTCTAATACGCACCGGTATCCCGCAAGATTTTTATAGGCTTAGCCTCTTCAGGATTGTTTATATACACCGAACCCTGGGATAGAAATGGCTCATTGTTTTCCATGTATGAGGTTTTTGTTTTCTCATTTATCCCTTGCTTTGGGAGAGAAGACGAGTTAACACTATCGTTTTTTGTTTTATGCATAATAAAAGCATGTAGTTGAAAAAGGTTATTTTCTTTCTTTTTTCTTTTTAAGATCCGGCACTCGGATATAATATGATTACTTTTCTTGCAATAAGCGCAGCAAATTTTACTTTCTGTTGGGACAGAGCCTTTGGGTGTGTCTCTTACTTTTTTACCGTAGTTTTTATTAAATACGCTCGGAGGACGAGACTCGGGTAGCGTTTTTGTTTCTGTAATATAAAACCTGACGGGTTCTTTGTTATTTTATTTTTTTCCCAACTCTTGTGAGTTAAGCTATACGTATCAGCGATTACTGCTGCCTCATTAACAGTTTTTACATCTCTTTCATCAATTCGCGTATGAACTTCATGTGGGACGCATTGTTTGAATTCTTCAATTAGAATAAGTTGGCGTAAACTACATTTACTCTTTTTGCTCTAACCCATCTATCGAAAAAATCCTCTTTTTCTCTGGCGAACTCGACATAAGTCTACCGCTCGAATTTTTTATATTTTCTATATTTCTGCCTATATTCCATATTAAATGCTTACGAGTTAGTAAACTCGTAAGCATTTAATATGGCATTTTTTATTTTTTTATAATCTGTGGAATCTTCCATACTAAGCGCAGAGTATACCTCGGCGGCTCTTCCAACTAAAACGGTTTGCAAATTGAGGGAAATATTTCTCTACTGTTTTTTCACAAAAACTAGGAACCAATCTAATATTTTGCGCTGCGTGAAAAGAAGAAACATTAGAATTTTGACTTCCATTTTCTTGTAATCTTAGTCTTTCTAGCTCTATTCTCTCCTGCATTTTTAATTTTTCCTTTTCCAACTCTTGTATCTCTAATTTCTTTAGTTCTATTGTAAGTTGTATATAATTTTGGTTGTCGTCTTCATTTACAGTAGACGTTTCTAGAAGGGTGTTATCCATTAATTTATTTGCTACGATTTTTTTATTCCAGCTTTTCTCATTGACGGGTGTGTATCTAATGAAAAAATCTGTGATTTCCACTAGTTCTGCTTTGTGTAGAGTCTCAAATTTTTCGCCCAGGTCGGCTAAACTAAGAAAATTTTCTACGGAAAAGCGCATTCTTTTTTGTTGTTTTGGTTTTTATATTTTACGAAAGATATTTAGATACAATTACTTTCTTTCGCGAATTACGTATATTGAGCTTATTTTTTATTTTATTTTATTTTATTTTTTTTACGATATTATACGACCTTAATTTTTTTTGTTTAGTTCATTTTTGTTTTATTTTATCGAGATGTACGAGTTTCTAATTTTGTTATGATATTAGCGTTGGACGAAACTCCCAATTTTGTTTTATTTTTGGACGAGTTGTTATGTTTTAGCTTAGGACGAGCCGTTATATTTTAGCTTTGGACGAGCTGTTATGTTTTTGCTTAGGACGAACTGTTATGTTTTTGCTTCGGACGAGCTGTTATGTTTTAGCTTAGGACGAGCCCTTTAACTGTTAAGAACCCGTTTTGGGTCAGCAACGCATAAAAATACAATTTTAATTGGATATAATGCTGAAGAGAGTGAATAAAACTATAACGCAAGATAACTTTACACAAAAAGGAAATTTATTATAACACACAAAAATATTCAGCAAACCCACAGGGATAAGGTGACAGAACTATAATATACCAGATACTTGAACGGATTCAACTTCGTACTAGTTTCACACAATATTCACTGGAAAATAAGAGTTGAGTCTAACGAGGAAGATATTTGGAGGAAGTTTAGGCGAAATGGAAAAGGGTCATTCAAATATATATATATATATTATAAATTATGTTTTAGAACATGTACATAATTTCTTCTATATATGTCCTCTTCTCTACAATCATATGGCTGTTTCAGTGTTTGGGACCCAAACACCTCATCGGGAGAAATAAAGGTTTGGAATCATTCTCTGTTTATATTTGGTTCGTTGTTGTCGTGGGGGTTGGTTGGGGTTATTGGTAATTAAGTTCATGTGTCTCTCGTTTTGACCGTTCGACCCTCGAAGAATCTGGGGTGTAAGTGCGAAATTGTTGATTAATGGTATTATCTGTTGGAAAGTACGTCCTATCAGTCGGGTATATCTTCCGGTTAGAATTTCTAAGAGGGATTCGTGTTGAGTTGTCATTTTTATGGTTGGCTATCGTTTAATTGATTGATGTCTGCTGTTAGTGGACCTAATTCATGTATTACCTTTGATCCTGTGCCTAGGTTTTCACTTTGGGGTTTCTTAGATAGACGTAGTAGGGGTGGGTGTTTTTCTTTCGATATTTTTATTATTATAAAAGATAAAAAATGCTATAGAAAAAAAAATCGATGTAATAAATCCTTAAAGCAAGACCTAATGCCCGCAAAAATATCTAAATAAATAAAATATTTAAAAAATTAAAAGAAATAAATACAATTCCAAACGATAATTTATAGAAAAAAAGAATATAAAAATTAAAAGAAAAAAACCGACCCTCTAAACTTAAAATTAAGATTAAATATACAACTTTATACAAAAAACTGATAAAACACTAATTTGCATTTACTTCCTAAAGAATACAAATTTAGATTTCTTGAAATAACTTTGCCTAAATGCAATTATACTCCAAACTTGACTATAAAATATAAAATATAAAAAAAATTAATATTTTGGACGGAAAAAGATTTTTTTCTTTTTTCTCTCCTCATTCTATACTCACTCGGATATATATATATATATATATATATATATATATATATATATATATATATAGCTAGGGCTTGGTCCGAATGATTACCAAAACAATCTTTACCTTTCACGGCAGCACGTAGTGTATTACTGGATACTGAAGAAGGTATTCTTATGGAGAATTTCAGCTGGTAGCTTGATGGAAAGTTCTTTCGACGTCTTGAACGAATAGCCGGAGAGAAGTCACGCCTGGCTAGTAGCCCAACAACTCTGGGGGGGTTTCTACTATTTTTTCCCTTTTTTATAAAAACAGGAGCCTATATTCATTGACCCTCTCTTTCTCTGGTCTTTTCCTTCTTTTCACTGTAACCATAGTTACCAGGCTATTTAATATCTTTTTGGGAAGGGTAGAACCTGACCCAATGACCTAATTCATACTACTCTCCTTCCTAGAGTGGCAGAACCCTGACCGAATGATTTAATTCATACTACTCTCCTTTCTAGAGTGGTAGAACCCTGGCCAAATGATCAGTTACTACTACTGTTACTAAGGTGACTATTTTAGTCATGACCCAAGGCTTTTGGGGCGAAAAAGTGCTCTTAACTTCCTCGTTACATTGGTATCTGTCATATATACAGACGAAAGCAAGGACGTCCAGAGTAAGTAAGATATAGAGATGTCGGTGCCGAGAGCCGGCTGATCGTGGCCAATATTGCAGTGAAAAGCAATGCGTTTCGACTGGTTGCGGTTTATGCGCCCAACGACCGAGAGGAGCGCGTCTCGTTTTTTCGGCGTTTGGAGCCCTTCCAGGTGGATTCAACGCGACTCGTCTTAGTGGGGGACTGGAATGCCATCCTGGACCCCAAGCTGGATAGAGGGCGGGGAGCTAGCGGGAAGGCACGTGATCTCATCGATGAGTACGGGCTCGTCGATAGATACCGGGTCGATCACAAGGGTGGGAGAATGTGGACATGGCTAGCTACCTGGATAGAATGTTAGTTCGTGAAGCCGACGTAGATATTTTAGATTGTCCTACGTTCCACTGGTTAGACTACTCGAACCACAAACTCGTTTGTACCCGGGTAGATTTAGAAAATAGGCCTAAAATGGTTGGTTACTGGACGTTCTACGTGTCCTTACTGGACAGGCGGGGCTTCCGGCGCCAGCTAATTAACTTAGTGCAGCGGGCGTTAACTGGGGGAGTCATTGGGAATAAGTGGTGGGAGAATCTTAAGAATAGTATTAGGTCTTTCACCACCAAGTTCAGCAAACGGCTCAAACTAGATAAGGCTGATAAGGTGAAGACACTTAGAGATAATTACTCCCGGGCGGAGGCTGGTGGGGATCCCCTAGAGATAGACATAGCGATCGTTACATGGGCCAGGTAATTAAACATAGGTTAAGCAAGATATCTTCCGAAGCTGTGAACATGGGCGCAGAACTACGTAAGGAATAGATTCGCCGAGGCGGCGATCGGTACATTCGAGAGGTTCGCAAATCAGAAAGACATACTCTTCGGGCGATTGACGATATGTGCGAGGCGTTTCGGCGGCATTTCGAGATCCTGTTTACCAATGATCCTGGTCTCTGTGATGAGGAGTTTCGCAGCTATTTGCCTGACTTCCCCCGGCTTTTGCCGGCTGATGCAGCTAGATGGTCGGGAGAGATTACGTAGGGCGAAGTTTACGCGGCTTTGAAGAAGGTCGGCAGTGACAAATCGCCAGGTCTGGATGGTTTGGCCTATGAATTACCGCACATCTTTGTCCCGATTTTGATTGCCGGTTCACCAGGAGTGTGATCACGCTGTTGAGAAAAGGCAAGGATGTTGGGAAGGTGTTAGAGGGTTACCGACTCATAGCTCTTCTAAACACAGAGTTAAAGATTTGGGCCAAGATCTTGTCAAATCGTTTGCAATTAGTTGCCGAGTCTCTGTTGGGACCTGAGCAAACTTGTGCTGTGAAGGGCCGAAAATTTCAGAGCAACCTGCATCTGATACGCACAATCATAGAGGAGATAAAAGACGACGAAGATGCCGCGCAGATCAATTTGAATCAGTCCAAGGCATTTGATAGGATTGACCATTGTTACCTGGCTGCTGTTCAGCAGGCCGCTTGATTCAAAACCAGTTTCCGCCGCTGGATTAGCCTCCTGTATCAATCCCCTACGGCTGTGGCACAGGTGAACGGAAAGTTGTCGGGCGTTCTTGCACTGTCTAGGTCGGTCCGACTGGGTTGTCCACTGTTGCCCCTACTTTATGCTTTGGCGTTGGAGCCCCTCCTTCGCCGGCTAAGGGACAGGTGGTGCTCGAGCCAGGGTTTCCGCGTACGCCGATGACGTCACTACTTTCGTCTCCTTCCGAAGTGTCATCGAGGTGATACAGAAGGCTCTTGAACGGTACGAACAGGTCACAGGAGCCAAGATTAATCGCAACAAGTCGTCTGGCTTGCGGTTAGGTACCTGGAAGGGTGTTACCCTCCCGGGGCCCTTCGACTGGACGGACGGCCCTGTCCGCATTCTTGGTGTGTGGTTTGGGCCCGACCTCCAGTTGGAGAAAAATTGGTCAGAAGTACAGGCAAAGGTCGGCGCGTCGGTCGAGAGTTGGCGTCGAATGAGGTTATCCTTAAAGGGTTTGGCTGAGGCGTGTGTTACATACGTCTTTCCCATTATCCTTTCCCGGTTGTCAGTACTTCCACTTTGTAAACGGCGTAGGAAGGCGATCGAGCGTTTGCTATTCTCCCTTCTGTGGAGAGAACGCAAACATTACCTCGACAAACGTGTCTGTTACCAAGGTTGCGTCAAGGTTGGTTTTTCTCAGGTGTGAGATTTTGAAAGAGTCATTGCTGGCGGGGATAGTGAGGGACATGTTCCCTAATCCATCTCGAGGCGGTGCCGTAAGCCTCAAGGGCGATCGAATTTTCTTCTCGAATGTCTGGCGACCTTGCGGGCCATTCCACGGTCTAGTGCCTTTCACAGCCTAGGAGAATCTTCTATCGTGGGTTAGTGGAGGGCGTCGCGAAGGATTCATTACGTGATGTACTCCGCTTGTCGGAGGATGAATTTCGCTCGTTCTGGTCTTGGGCGCCGGGTAACGATTATCCCAGCAACGCTGAGTTTTCGCTCACCTGGCGATTGGTTCGGAATTGGTTGTCTCTCAATGACAAGATTTTCATATGGGGCCTGGTGGATTTGTCAGTTGTAAACACTGCAACATGGGCTTGGAAGAAACGGCTTCGCACGCCTTCTACCATTGTTCGCGGGTTCGCCCTCTATGGGACCGTGTCGCCGAGTTGACTGCTCGTATCGCGCCGTGGGAGCTTGTGCTCATTGATCGTGCATTCGCCTGCAACAATGTGTCGCCCCTGTTCTCTGGGATGAAGCGTGTGGTGTTTCTGTCGCTGCTAGCCACGGCTCGAATGGTGATATGGACGAAGCGAAAGGAAGAAGTTTTGCAAGGTCAGCGTCTTTCACATCAGGATCTGATCCGATATTTTGGGCACCTGCTCAAAATGAAGTTTAGAACCGATTGGAAACGTTTGACTTCGACAGCATTCAGCAAAAGGTGGGTAAAAATGGTGAGCCTGGCTCGACTTGATTTTTTTTTTTTAGATCTGCTGGTTACATCGAGGTGGATTCTTTTGGAAACCTTCCCTGGCTAAGGTAGCTCTCTTTTGTGTACCTAGTTAATGTGAATGAATGTGTTCCTAGCCTGTACCCGGCTCTCTCTTTTGTTATCACCAAGTCGAGATTCCCAACCTCCCCAGTTTTTTTGGCCTTCTTTTATTTCGGCTGGATCAACTTTTTATTTTTTCCATTCCATTCATTATTTTTACCCACTTCCCACTCCCTTAACGATTGCGCTTCTTGATTTCGTCATTTGACGGAATACAGTGGCCACTATTTTTACTAACATTTATTTTATTTTTGTTTGAAAAATTATGTTGTATTTTTGTTTTGTGGGGACAAAAAAATAAAAAGGACCGGAAAGGGGTAATCTGCCCTTGGGCAGTGTAGGATTGAGAGTGAGCCTTTGGACAAGGAGGTGAACGGTAGCGTTGAAAATTTCCAACATGAGTTGAGCTACAAGAACACTAATTCCACCACCTTTTGGTGAGTCTTATAAACTCTAAATATTTCCGATTGATGTAAATGTTTTTGTCTTATATTTGTTGACTATTTGGCCTGTAATAAATGTGTAAATGTACCTTGGGTTTAGTTTCCTTTCATGTTGTTTTAGTTTTAATAACTTACTTTAGAACTAACAGTTTGTTTTTGGGTTCATCCTCCTCCATCATTTCATTTTTCATTAAATGTTTTAAATTATATATTATATTGTATATAAATACATTTTTATTGTCATAGGTTTTTCCCACTTTTTAGGTGTCCCTTGTAAATATGTGGCATTGTGGTGTATGAAAGATTGGGAGGTTGGGATGGGTTTTTGTGGTGAATGTGTAGATTTTAATGAGTGATTGGGTCGTGATAGTGTTTATCTAGGTATAGGATAGATTACTGATGACTATCCTGAGTTTTTGCTTCCCCCTAAATCGGCCTTGTGCCACAATTTTGCATTTATTACAGAATAAATATTGTGAGTGAGATATAGAGATCTATCATCAGAGGTCTACTGACTACGTCTAAGGACATACGACGATTACGACTACGGACTAAATTCTTCTAACCAATTACATTTGTCCTAACCATTTAACAACCTCGTATTGATATATATCCCATTCCAGGACATATCAGTTGGCGACGAAGAATCGAAACGATTAAAAAAAAAAACTAACGAGGAACGTTAGTCATACTCGTAATACTTACAGAAAGTAAGTTTTTACTAATTGTTTGGTTGAACACTTCTAACGAGCAACGTTAGAAGTGGAAAAACTTTGGCAAACGCTTACAAGAAGTAAGTAGGAGCCCACCTTGTTGGACTTGAAAGATTTTTTCTACACATAAATTGAATACGTTAGCAAAATGGAAAAAATAAATGTTGACTTAATGAAAGTGCTACAAGGCACTTTACAACACTTTACAACGCTACTAAAAGTAACTGAAGAATGTCAGCGACTTATAAATAAAAAGAAAGACAATAATCGGATTGAGGAGAAGAACGTTTCACGAGTAAAAACGGTAAGACAACAGAAGTCGAGATAAAATAAAGAAACGAAAATAATATGCAGTTCATGTGGAGGACAGCAGATAAAGAAAAATTGTTTTTTTAAAGATAAAAATGCTTTAATTGTGGGCATGTAGGTCATAGAAGTTCTCATTGTCGAGCAAGACAGAGAAAAGGAAAAGTCGCGAACAAAGACAAACGTAGTTTGTTCGGAAAACGAAATTGAGGAGGGTAAAAGAAAATACCTCAATGTAAAAATAAATGGTCGAGCCGTAAAATTGTTACTCAATTCGAGAAGTGACATTTCGGTAATCAACGAGCGAACATGGGAAAAATTATTGCTTACCCACGGTTGACTAACAGACAAAATTGCTAGGGAAGTGTCAGGAAAAAGACTGAAATTTAAAGGTGAATTAAAATGCAACATTGCGTTCATGGGAAAAATTCACAAATCAAAAGTATATCTGCTCCCTGGTTCAGAAAACCTCTTTGGTTTAGACTGAAGCGTATTGCTTAATTAATGGGAATTACCAGTAAATTCTTTCTGTAACGAAATTAACGTCATGGAGAACGATATGACGAAGAAAAAAGAAAAAAATTATTACAGAATTGAAAAAAAACGAAAAACAATTTCCTCGCGTTTTTTTTCCAGAAGTCAACTTCGAAGTGAAAGAAAATGTCAAGCCAATTTTTAGACCGAAGAGAAAAGTACCATTTTCAGCACGAGACACGATTGTTACGGATATCTATATCTGTGTGTTTAGGTGTGTGTGTGGCTATAGATAGCCACACACACACATACACACATATATTGAGATTGGTCTCCGCGTGGTAACATGGAGATGGTCACATGGGAATCTAAAGTCAGTTTTGGGATAGCAGGTCAAGGTTGGTTGACCCTGTCACCCTTAGTAACAAATGTGTAGACAGGAAATAGACAAAGCTAGACATGAGGTCGTGAAGCAGCAAGAGCTAGAATCCGCGCCAAAGACAAGTCACGTGACTAATTTCCAGTCAGAGACTGGAAATTAGTTGCAGATCAGATCTTGGATTAGCAAGTCAATTGCTGAGCGCTGATAACTTATGAATGAAAAGGAAAACGCATTTGAGATAATGGCGTAATTTGACCAATTCATCTTAAGCAATTTCGGATAAGAAAAACGAACTCATAAATTCTTATTCGTTAAAACAAGAAAAAGACGAAGCCGAATTGTTTATCAAGGAAAAAGGAAAGATAGCGACGAAGAGATGATAAAAGAAGAAACTGTAATGTTATTTGTATGCTGATTCTCATTTGTTAAAAGAACAAGAAGAAGACGAAGCTGAATCGTTTATCAAGGAAGAAGGAAAGATAACAACGAAGAGAAGATAAGAGAAGAAACTGTAATGTTATTTGTATGCTGATTCTTATTTGTTAAAAGAAGAGAAAGAAGGCAAAGCCAAGTCGATTATCAAGAAAAGAAAGAAAGATAGCAACGCAGAGATAATAACGTGTGAATAAAGAGATATTGAAGAGAAGAAACCGTAGAATTGTTTGAGTGCAGAAAATACGACGCTTGTTTGAAGAAAGAAATAAAGACGAGTGCGGATATTTCAGAATGTTTGTATGTTGAAAATACGACAGCCAACTGAAAGAAAATAGAGACAGTCACAGATACATACATTTCAAGTGGACCGTGTTTGAGTCCGAAGACAAGGAAGGAAGAAAAGAAAAGACAGTAAAATAAGAGAGAGGAACTGACATAAAGATAAGTTATTATATTCTTAGGCCCATGTTAGAATACGCATACACTTCCACGAATATTATGTTACCACAAACATCATACCACATGTGCTCATAATTATATAGTTCTCCCCATTTTATTTTGTGTTAATCTCTTGCATTCGTATTCGCCTGTATTTGTCGTAAATTGTTATTTCGACTGAGTTGGGTATCCGAATATAAGTTTTGAGATTCAGGTCATTGGACACTCTTATTCATACTCATATATATTTTTTTATTTGCTTTAATATTTTGTTACTTATTACAACTTTACATCAAAAATCCTTTCGCCTTGTCGTTCACCCTTGAATTGTCGGTCAGCGCATGTATTGAAGCAGACCTGGGAAGATTACAGTTCGATTATATCAATCGAACAGTGATCTCATTTTCTTATTTTTGTCTATCATTGTCCATTTGTCATGATCTAGGAGAGATAATTCGTATCTGTCCATAGATGTGGAAATGTAAATATTCCCGAATCGACGTGTAATCATCTTAATGGTTATCATCGAGGCAAGTATATGACACGATAAATTAAAAATTGGAAAGGTTAGAGAAAAGTAGCGTAATTTTGAAAGTTGATTACTCGGATTGGGCGTCTCCAACAGTATATATATAAAAGAAAATGAGAAATCAGAGTATGTGCTGATTTTTCAACCGGTTTAAATAACTGCTTGAAAGACCATGCATACCCTCTACTATCTCCTGAGGATATGTTCACGAAATTAAACGGAGGTAGTGGTTTCAAAGTTGGACTTGTCGGAGGCTTACCTTCAGGTTAAAGTCAATGTAGAATGTTCGAAATACCTGACGATAAATACACAGAAAGGAATGTTTAAATTGAATAGACTGCTATTTGGATTGAAAGTAACGCCAAGCCTATTCCAGTAAACAATGGATACAATGTTGTCTGGCATGCAGTATGCAATCGCATACCTAGATGACATTTTGATTAAAAGTGAAAACGAAGCCCAACACAAAACGCATATTAGAGCAGTATTTCAGAGAATTAAGGAATACTGATTCAAGCTGAGTGCTGAAAAATGTGAGTTCTTCCTAAAGGAGATAAAACATTTAGGTCAAAATCATTGACAGTATAGGAAGAAAACCGGATCCAGAAAGAGATGAGATTATAAAATTATGCCAGCTCCTGATAATGTGGCTAAACTCCAAGCATTCTTGAGATTAGTAACCTATTATAGCAGTTATATCCCGAAAATACATGATATAAGAGCTCCTTTAAATTAGTTGTTGAAAAAGAGCGTAAAGTAGATATGGTCGAAAGAATGCGATCAGGCTTTTAAAAAAATTAAAAAGCTGTCTACTGAACAGACCTATCGCTAGTACATTTCGACCCAAACAAGAAAATTATTCTAGCAGCAGATGCCAGTAATGAGGGAGACTTGGTGCAGCATTACTTCATGAATTCCAGGATGGATCTAAGAAGCCAAGAGCACATGCCTCGAGGACATTACTGCCCGCTGAACGAAATTACAGCCAAATAGAAAAGGAGAGTTTAGCGATAATTTACGCTTTGAAAAAATTTCACAGCTTTCTATACGGAAGACGGTTTTACTTTGCAAACAGATCATAAACCGCTGTTAACAATATTGGGGAAAAAAAATAAAATGTATACCAACTCACACAACGAATCGACTACAGCGTTGAGGCGTAATTCTATTAAATTCCAACTTCAAAATTTAATATGTGCCTTCAAAGAAGCTAGGTCACGCCGACGGGTTATCAAGTTTGATACCTGAATATACGGAACCATTGGAAGAAACTGTAATAGCATCGATAAGAGACGAAAGCGAATTATCGAGACTGGTATGCAACACTATTAGAAAATTACAGGTTACTCTAGAAGAGGTGAAAAAAGCAGGGAGAACGACGATTTCATTAAAAAAAAATGAAAACCCAAGTTGGATTAATCGAGAAATCTAAAAAAGGAAGTAGGGTGTCACCATTTTCAATCTGTGATCAGGTATTACTATACGCAGATAGTTGTAATGACGGCTACTCTGCAAAAGAAAATTCTAAAATTTCACACTGGCACGTCCAGGGATTTCAAGGATGAAATCTCTAATGAGAAGCTATACGTATTGGCCGAGGATGGACCAAGGCATTGAGAACCTGGTGAAATAGCACAGAGGATGTCAACTGGCAGCAAGGGATCCACCTGTAAAGATTCAGTCATGGCCAAAGACAGATGTTCCATGGACTCGATTGCATATCGACTATGCCCATAAATGGATCTTACCATCTAATTGTTGTGGACAGTTTCACTAAGTGGCCAGAAATTGTTAACGAAATTTTTAGTCGTTTTGGTATCCCAGAAACTTTAGTCAGTGACAATGGAACGCAGTTTACGGGAAGAGAATTCAAGGAATTCTGTTCGTCATGGTCCATCGATCATGTGACAATGCTAGTACATCACCCAAGGTCAAACTGACAGGCGAAAAGATTCGTGGACACCTTTAAACGAGCTTTAAAGAAAAGTCAAGGTGTGGACACGAATGACAGAAATATTCAAAAACCTTTGGCAGTATACAGGATCACGCCAAACCCAAATATGACGCCAGGATTACCGCCAGCAGAGTTAATATTTGCGAGGAAAATACGCTCTGTATTCGATAGGCTGTTGCCTAGTCCGGCGAAGAAAACTGCGAAAAAAGAAATCCAAATGACTAAAGCTTAGAAGCCAGGCGAAAAAGTTTATTTTAAAAACTTTAGGACTATTTGAAAAAAACTTTTCTAAAATAGGTGGGGAAGGAGAAAAAATAAAACGGTTGGAGAAAATAAAAATTCTTTGCCAGACGAGATGCAATACGGGATTTAAAAAACTGAGGCAGATGGGAATCTCGACCTGGATCATAACAAAAGACGAGGTGGGAACAGGTCAGGAACAACAATTACTCACATTAACTAGGTACACAAGTGAGACTACCTTAACTATGGGAGGGTTCCACGGGAATCCACCCGATGCAATTAAGGAGACTTAAAAGAAAAAATCAAGGCTAGTCCCGTTCACGCGAACCAGGCTTGCAACAGACACCCACCTGAAACCTATCGAAGTCACGCGCTTCCTATCAGTTCTAATCTTCATTTTGAGCTGATGCTCAAAATATTGGATCAAATCCTGATGAGAAAGACGCTGACTCCGCAAGATTTCCCTCATTCGCGTTATTCATATCACCATTCGGGGCGTGGCCAGCAGCGACAAAAACACCATCCGTTTCTCCCCAGAGAACGGGGGCAACGCATTGTCACAGGCGTATGCACGATCAATGAGCAGAAGTTCCTCGGGATCGATTGAGCAGTCAACTCGAGAACAATGGTAGAAGGCGTGCAAAGCTGTTTCTTCTAAACCAAGGTTACAGTGTTCCCAATCTGGCAAATCCGCCAGGCCCCATATGAAGGCCTTGTCATTGAGAGAGTCTATTACGAGCCAATCGCCAGGTAAGCGAAAGCTCAGGGTTGCTGAGATAATCCGCCACTGGCGCCCAAGAGCAGAACAAGCGAAACTCGTCCTCCGACAAGCCGAGCACCTTCCTTAGTGGATCATTCGCGACCCCCTCCACTAACCCACGATAGAAGATTTTCCTAAGCCGAGAAAGGTTACTGGACCGAGGAATGGCCCTCAAGGCCGTCCGACACTCGAGCAGAAAACTCGATCGCCCCCGATGCTTACGGCACTGCCTCGAGATGGGGGAGTGATAGTAAGGCTAAGGAACATGTCCCACACTATCCCCGCCAGCAACGAGTCTTCCATCAACGTGACACGGACGTTAGACACAGCCTTCTTTGACGACATGATGCTTGCGTCCTCTCCACCGAATAAAGAATAGCAAACGCTCGATCGTCTTTGCAAAGCCGCTTACAAAAAGGAAGTACAGACAACCGGTAAAGGACAATAGGAAAGACGTATACGCCACATGCCTCTGACCATTTTTTCTCCAGTTGGAGGTTGGGCCCAAACCACGCTCCAACAATGTGGACAGGCCGTCCGTCCAACCAAAGAGCCCCGGGAAAGTAACACCCCTCCAGGCACTTACCGCAAGACGGAAGACTTGTCGCCGTTAATCTTGGCTCCTGTGACCTGTTCGTACCGTTCAAGCGCCTTTAGTCTCACCTCAATGTCATCCCGGGACGACATGAAAGTAGTTACGTCATCGGCGTACGCGGAAACCCTGGCTCGAGCCCCACCAGAGACAGCGATTCCACGTAGGGTCGGACTGCACACCCTGTCCCTTAGCCGGGGAAGGAGTGGCTCCAACGCCAAAATGTAAAGTAGGGGCAACAGTGGACAACCCTGTCGGACCGACCATGACAGCACAAACGCGCGCGACAGTTTCCCGTTCACCAGTACCACAACCGTGGGGAAGCGGTACAGGAGTCTAGTCAAACGGCAGAAGTCGGGTGCGAATCCGGCGGCCTGCAAGACAGCAGTCAGGTAGCGATGGTCAACCCTATCAAGTGCCTTGAACTAATCCAAATTGATCAGCGCGGTTTCTTCGTTGTCTTTTACACCCTCTATGATCATGTGTATCAGATGCAGGTTGCTCTGAATTGTTTGGCCCTTCAGCACAAGTCTTCTCGGGTTCCAACAGAATCTCGGCAACTAGCTGCAAGCGCACCGTCAGGAAATTGGCCAAAATCTTTAACTCTGTGTTTAATAGAGTTATGGGCCTGTAACCATCCAAATCCCTCCCAACATCCTTGCCTTTTCTCAACAGCGTGATCACACCCCTGGTGAACTGGTTGGGGATGGGCCCCTGCCGGAACCAGTTGTTGAACACGACAGTCAAAATCGGGACAAAGATGTGCGATAATTCATAGGCCAAACCACTGACGACTTGCCACTGCCGACCTTCTTCAAAGCCGCGTAAACTTCGCCCTACGTAATCTCTCCCTCGCATCTAGCTGCATCAGCCGACGAAAGCCGGGGGAAGTCAGCCAAATAGCTGCGAAACTCCTCGTCACGGAGACCAGGCTCATTAGTAAACAGGATCTCAAAATGCCGCTGAAACGCCTCGCACATATCGTTGGTCGACCTTAGAGTTTGCCCCTCCGGGTTTCATATCTCTCGAATGTATCGGTCACCGCTTTGACAAATCTATTCTATGTGCAATTCTGCGCCCATGTTTACGACTTCGAAAGACTTAATTTATGCCTAATTACCTGACCCGTGTAGCGCTCACTATTCGAATGCTCCTGGGTCTTCTTAGCTAAGGCTATCTCTAGGAGATCCCCCCGGAAGAAACTAGCTTTAAGAGCTTTCACCTTTATTATCCTTATCTATTTTGAGCCGTTGGCTAAATTCGGTGGTGAAGGATCTAATCTTATCTTTAAACCTCTCCCACCACGTATTCCCGATTACCGACCCCACTCGTTCCCGCTGCACTACATTAATTAGCTGCTGCCGAAAGACCCGCCTATCCAGTAAGGACTGATTGAACTTCCAGTATCCAGCTATTCTAAGCCTAGTTTCTAACGCCACTCGGGCACAAACGAGTTTGTGGTTCGAGTAGCTTAACCAGTGGAACGCAGGACAATCTAAAAGATCTATGCCGGCTTCTTTGACTAACATCCTATCCAGGTAGCTAACCACCTGGGTAGACGGCCAACTATTAGCCCACGTCCACATCTTCCCACGCAGATGATCGACCCGGTATCTATCGACTAGACAGAATTTGTCGATCAGATCAATCAGGCTACGATCACGCCACTTCTCACTAGCTCCCTTCCCCCTGTCTAGCTTGGGATCCAGGATGGCATTCCAGTCCCCCACTAAGACTAGTCGCGAGGAATTCACCAGGACGGGTCCCAACCACCGAAAAAACGAGACACACTTCTCCCGGTCATTGGGTGCATAAACCTCAACCAGCCGAAACGAGCTGCTTTTCACTGCAATATCGGCCACGATCAACCGGCCCTCGGCACCGACATGAACAAGGTCCACCTCTGCGTCCAGAGCACGCTCAACCAGCAAAGAAACACCTCTGGCCAGTCGGTCCTCATATGCTGAATAGACGACAAAGTCGTTAGGCAGCACACAGGCATCAACATCGCAAACAAAGTGAGCCTCTTGGATCGCGACAACATACACACCAAAAGACAAGAAGTCACGAAGCAGGTGGGCAGCCTTACCCCGACCCCTCAGGTCCTTCGCATTAAAGCTGGCTATCTTAATAGACATCCGTTAAGTCTGAAAAGAAAAAGCAAAAACAATTACCGTAATCACATACAGGATAGAAATCTGCGGTAATCGGGATCCCAACGAATTGTCCAAGACTTCCAGTTCCAACATCGGACGTAATCCGTCTGTCAAGGACAATGCCGCTAACGTCCGTGGGATAGGTTAATTTTAAAACCCTATACAAAGAGGGATAGAGCAAAATAGGGACCCTCCCTGAACAGAGTTTAGACATCTTTCTCACTTCCGGTGTGCCACTACAGGACATTGTTATTTTTTTTGTAATACTCCTTGGCTGCTGCCAAGTGGCCCCAGACCTTGAGGTTTCCCCCGGTGTTTCTAATAAGCGTAATTACACCGGGGGCCCTCGGAAAGTTGTTGGGATTCTCCGTCGATTTTCCATCGACCGAGGAAAGTTTTCATAGAGGCATAAGTATACTTCTCCTTTGGCTCGACCACTCCTTTACTATTTCTTTTTTGTCAACTTTACAAATAGCCTCCCCATTGGGGAGGGATTTCTTTTTATTGGGAGGGGCGAGAGAGGTAGATGGAGACATGATCGGAGTGAGTGAGGTAAATTCAGACAAGGGAGCCGGTGGGATATTTCTGGGAGGGAAGAAGAGATGCTCCTAGCCTTACTGACATATGTTGTTTTCTCTGGTCTCTCGGGTGACATAGGGACAGAGGCTGATCTTGCTGGTAATTCCACCTCCTCTGCCTTACTCCTCCGGAAGACCTCCTCTGGCTTTTGTCTTTCTTCCTCCTCCTCCTCCTCTCTCTCTCTTTTTAAAGAGGAAGATCAGGGTGCCGGCATGTCTACCTCCATCTGCTGCTCCTCCATCTGGTTTTGGGCTAGCTGCTTTTGCTCTCCCTGCTTCCGTTACTTTGCTTTTGCCTGCTACTGCTGTTTTTTCGGGGATTTTTTCCCCCTTATCTTGAGAGACATCCTGTGGCGGAGGTGCTTTCGCCTTCGGGCTCTTCCGCCCAGCCACTTGCCACTCTTCATCCAACTTGGTCTCCTCCACATCTTTTGTTCCTGTTGAGTCGTTTGAGCCGGATTTTTCGTCGGGTAGGCTTTTGCCAGGTGCCCCGACGCCCCGCAGACCCAAAAATACGGCTTCCGTTTCTCCACGACAACTTATATCAATATTCCAAGGCAAGTTAGAACGTTTGGAATTTTGCCAAACTCCCTACAGAAGACTGTTACTTGCACAATGACGCCTCCTGCAGCGAAGCCGGCCTTGCTCATCACTAATGCCACCTCGGCTACTTTTCCATATTGTGCAAAAAAGGCTCCCACTTGATCCTCTGTGATATCCATGGACACACCATCCAAAGTAACCCGGGCCTTTCTGGTGCCCATATACTCGGTTTGGAGGCGAAGCGTCTTCGTCGTCAATGTAGTTCCCGCCAACTGATTCGCCTCCTCTTGTGTCTCGAGCAGCATGTCCCACATAGCGTGACTCCTTTTCGAAACTACCTTTGCTTTAATTTTGAGGTTTTTTACAGCCTCCTTCACGGTCTCCCTGCTAACCCCCACAAATTTTGGGATCTTTAGTTAGCAGAGAAATTATACGGCTTTCAACTTCCCTTAACGACTCGGGCACTGTCAGGAGTTCATTCCCGGCAATGAACTGAAACTTCTCTTTCATAGAGCCATAATACGACTCGTCTTTTTTCATGTTCTTTCCTTCATCCCACGCCGAGGTAGATGGAACCGGCGACTTTGGCCTTTGCGGGGTCGCTGGTCGTCCTCCTTCAAAAAGGAGTTATTTCTTTCCAGTATTTCTTTTCGACTAACTTCACGAATGAATGACCAATCCCACTAATACAGAGCAAACAAATCACAACCGAACAACGAACGCGCAAACGAACGAATAACGAACGGCAACACGAGTAAGTTGTAAAACCAGAAAGATCTCGGTCACTCACTTCTGGACGTCCTTGCCTTCGTCTGTATACATGGCTGATACCAGCCAATCCCATTACAGTGAGGGGGAACCAAGGTGTGTCCATATTCATTGCATCACCTCCCACTGAGCTAAATTTTTCCGTGAAATTTAGCTTTAATATTTCCTCTTTTTAGGGTCTGGAGATAAACGATCGACTTTTTTCTCAGTCGTTTTCGCCACAAACCTTCTTGCCGTGGTGATGTTTAACGCACTGATACTTATGGCCTTGGGGTCAGGAATACTTCCATTGGTTGAATGTTGAATGGGAACAGGAATTTGAAATGTGTCATACAGGACCTTCATTGGAATCTCTTCAGCGTTTTCCGTGGCATCTATTGTGTGTCTGGGTCTTAATTGATTCCAATGAATCCCGCACCGAAATTTTTCTCCTTTTAGATCATATATGACTTGACCAATCCTTTTGGTAATTGTTCCTTGTTCCTAAAACATTTTCCAGTCCTAAAGTTTTTAAAATAAACTTTTTCGCCTGGCTTCTAAGCTTTAGTCATTTGAATTTTTTTTTTGCAGTTTTCTTCGCCGGACTAGGCAACAGCCTATCGAATACAGAGCGTATTTTCCTCGCAAACATTAACTCTGCTGGCGGTAATCCTGGCGTCATATTCGGGTTTGGCGTTATCCAGTATACTGTCAAAATCTTTTGAATATTTCTGTCATTCGTGTCCACACCTTGACTTTTCTTTAAAGCTCGTTTAAAAGTGTTCACGAATGTTTTCACCTGTCCATTCGACCTTGGGTAATGTACTGGCGTTGTCACGTGATCGATGGACCATGACGAACAGAATTCCTTGAATTCTCTTTCCGTAAACTGCGTCCCGTTGTCGATGACTAAAGTTTCTGGGATACCAAAGCGACTAAAAATTTCGTTAAGTGCATTTATCGTATGTTGCAGTTGGATGTCTGCATTTAACAATTTATGGCCACTTAGTGAAACTGTCCACAACAATTAGAGAGTAAGATCCATTTATGGGCATAGTCGATATGCAACAGAGCCCATGGAACATCTGTCTTTGGCCATGGCTGAATCTTTACAGGTGGATCCCTTGCTGCCAGTTGACATCTCTGCACTCTTTCATCAGGTACGCTATGTCTTGGTCCAACCTCGGCCAATACGTATAGCTTCTCATTAGAGATTTCATTCTTGAAATCCCTGGATGTGCCAGTGTGAAATTCTTTTAGAATTTTCTTTTGCAGAGTAGCCGGCATTACAACTATCTGCGTATAGTCGATTTGCTGTGTGAGTTGGTATACCTTTTCTTTTTCCAAATATTGTTAACAGCGGTTTATGATCTATTTGCAAAGTAAACTCTCTTCCGTATAAAAAGCTGCAAAATTTTTTCAAAGCGTAAATTATCGCTAAACTCTCCTTTTCTATTTGACTGTAATTTCGTTCAGCGGGCAGTAATGTCCTCGAGGCATGTGCTCTTGGTTTCTTAGATCCGTCCTGGAATTCATGAAGCAATATCGCACCTAATCCCTCATTACTGGCATCTGCTGCTACAATAATTATTTTCTTTGGGTCGAAAGGTACTAACAACAGATCTATTAGTAGACAGTTTTTTTTTAATTTTTTAAAAGCCTGTTCGCATTCGCATTCCTTCGACCATATCCACTTTACGCCCCTTTTCAACAACTAATTTAAATGAGATTTCATATCATGTATTTTCGGGATATAACTGCTATAATGGCTTACTAATCCCAAGAATGCCTGGAGTTTAGCAACATTATCAGGAGCTGGCATTTTATAGTCTCAGCCCTTTCTGGATCCGGTTTTCTTCCTTTATTGTCAACAATCTGTCCTAAATGTTTTATCTTCTTTAGGAAGAACTTACATTTTTCAGCACTCACCTTGAATCCGTATTCCTCAATTCTCTGCAATACTGCTCTAATATTCTTTTTGTGTTGGGCTTCGTTTTCACTTTTAATCAAAATATCATCTAGATATGCGATTGCATACTCCATACCAGCCAATATTGTATCCATTATTTGCTGGAATAGGCTTGGCGTTACCTTCAATCCAAGCGGCAGTCGATTAAGTTTAAACATTCCTTTATGTGTGTGTTATAGTTTATAAAATGGCGAGTGTTCTAAAAATAGAAAAAGATAGACACACTGACGCCAAGAATTCAACATTGAGCGGCAAAATAGGGAACCGTTTCTTTTGGTAGGAGTAGGAGTAAGAGTAGGAGTAAGAAGTAGGAGTTAAGGACAGTAGTTTTGTGTAGGAGATTTGAAAAGGGGAAGACGCTAGTCAGTTGACCACTAAAGTCCAGAAGGGATAGGCTCGTTTACTACTAGCATCCCACAGTGAAGAGAATTTAGGTAGTCTGCTCCTGTATCCACACAAAATTTCAAGGTTGTAACTTGATATAAAAACCTAAATTTTTATCCCAAAAATAAACATCATTAATTCAAGTTTGTGTTATCTTCTAATTATACCAAAACGAAGCAACACAACATGTGTTTATATCGTCAGGTATCGTCGAATATTGTTTTTCTTTATATTTATAAGTCACTGACATTCTTCAGTTACTTTTTGTAGCGTAATTTCCAGATCCTTTTCCATAATCGTGAGGATTCGCGATCTAATATTTTTGTCCTTCGGCGTCGTTAGCCCTTGAACAAATATTAGACATTTGAACATATCGCTCGAGAATTCGTTCAATTTAAATGCCTCACACAGTGCATTTACTATCCCTGCATACGTAACAAAATCATTATTTTCCTTTTTTATGATATTCAGACACTTATCGTGTGTGGAATATACTTTCTCTTTTGTCTAAAATTTTCGATAAAATTTCAGCTCTTTCGTTGAATGTCATTTTTTTTTTCGGGCTTCTTTGGGAGGATCAAATTCGTGTATTTCGTATTCTCCTCCGTTCCCAACTTCTGTAACAATAGCGAAAATTTTTTTTTGTTCGACCATTGTTCGCATCGTTTCGTATTGTTTCGAATCTACGAAAATAGGCTAAAAACGTTAGAACCATTATCGGGGTCGTACTTAAATTCATCTAGTAAATTTGCAATTCCTTCCGCAGAAAAACATGTAGCACCCGGTTCTTTCGTTCTCCTCGATAATATGTCTTCCAAAAAGACATTTGCTTGTTGTTTGAGTACTTTTTCGAACGTTTCCTGTTGCTCCATAAATTGTGGTTGTGGGAATTTTAATTGACGGAGCGTTTGCAGTCAGTTGCCAAGATTCTGTTGAGACCCGAGCAGACTGTGAAGGACCGAACAATTCAGAGCAACCTGCATCTGATCCGCAGGATCATAGAGTGTGTAAAAGACGACGAGCAAGCCGTGCAAATCAATTTAGATCAGTCCAAGGTATTTGATGGAGTCAATCATCGGTGTCTGGAAGCTGTCCTGCGGGGACCCAGATTCAAAGCCAACTTCTGCAATTGGCTCAGCCTGCTGTATTGCTCCTCAGGTGCTGTTGTACAGGTAAACAGAAACAGCTTTTGCGCTGTCTCGGTCGGTTTGTCAGACTACGTGGACTTGCTATCTCAGATGGGGCTCGATCCTGGGTTTCTGCATATGCCGATGGCGTATCCATTTTCGTGTCGACCCCAGATGACATTGAGATGGTACAGAAGGCGCTTGAGTAGTACGAGAAAGTGGTGGGTGCCAAAATTAACAGGCGACAAGTCTTCCGGCTTGCGGTTAGTTGTCTGGAAGAGAGTCGCGCTTCCGGGGCTCTTCAGTTGGACTGATGAACCCTTCTGCCTTCTTGTAGTGTGGTTCGGACCGGGTAAGAAAACTTGGTTGGAGGTAATGGTAAACGTCGGAGCGTCGATCGACACTTGGCTTCGACGGCGTTTGTCCGTGTTACATATGTCTTTCCCATCATCTTTTACTGGTTGTCGGTACTCCCCCTCTTTGATAACTATAGGATGCCGATCGAGCGTTTAATGTCCACTCTCTTGTGAGGTGGATGCAAGCATTAGGTCAACAGAGATGTCTGTTGCAAACATCCATGTCAAGCGGGGCTGGGAATGCCACACATGGTGAGCCATAGACGCGCCTCGAGGTTTGCTTTCCTATGCCGTGTGTTGAGAGAGAATTTGATTTTTGATTTTCCCTAGCCTGACTATCACTCCTCCCATTTAGAGGGCTGAGCGCCGAAGTAAGCCTCGAAATCAATCAGAATTCTTAGTCGAATGTCAAGAAACCTTGCTGGTCTTTTCTCGGTCCACCTGACAATTTATTCGGAACGGGCTATCTCTCAATGGCATGGCCTTCAGATGGGGTGGGGCGGATTTGCCCGACTGTCATCAGTGTGACCTTGATTTGGAAGAAACGGCTGTGTACACCTTCTACCATTGTTCTCATGTGCGTGCCCATCGATACGCGTGTGATGATGTGTTGCACCCGTTTGTGGGATGAAACGGGTGGTGTTTCTAAAGTTGCTGGCCGTAGCCCGAATAGTGATTTGGACGACGCAGATGGAGGGAATCTTATATATGAATATTACATGAACGTTATTCTTATCACCACCTGATCAGATTCTTTGAGCATCAGTTCTAGATGAAGATCAGATCTGATAGAAATTATTTGATATCGACAGATTTCAGCAAAAGTTGGGTAACTGTAGAAAGTCTGGTTCGCGTGAATGGGGCTAGTCTTGATTTTCTTTTTAAGTCTCTTAAGGCACAACAGGGCGGTTTCCTGCAAACCTCCCCCTGGTTAAGGTAGACTTCTTTTGTGTATCTAGTGAGTGAATGTCGTTCCTAGACTGTACCCAGCTTTCTCTTTTGTTATGATCCAAGTCAAGATTCTGAACCTCCCTAGTTTGTTTTTGGGTAAGTTTTTGATTTTCCCATTCCATTATTTGTTTTATCTTCCCCTCTTCATTTGTGAGGGTGCAACTTGATTTCCTTGTAAGACAGAATACAGCAAACACTCTTGATTTTTGTGGTGTGGAGGGGGTCTTACTAACATTTGTTAATTTTGTTATATTTTGTTTTTTTGGGGGTTATTCATCCCTTTCTCATTTTTGTATCACTGTATTTTTATATATATTTTATGAAAGTATTGTATGTAAATAAATTTCTATCTCATTGGTTTCTTATCCCCTTCTTTAGGCTCCCCTATGAATATGTGGTGTTATGTTATATGTAGGATCGTAAGATGATGGACAAGTTCTTGTGATAAGTGGAGAAATTATTAAGAGTGATTGGGTCGTGAATATGATTATCTAGGTGTAAGTGAAGACTAATCTCAACCCTCCCCCTTTACGGCCGTGTGCCGCATTTATTATATTATTTATACAATAATAAATATTCCAGCGCCTCTCCGATTGTGATCGACGTCTTGGATTTTTATTGTGTGATTTTTTCTCTAGTTATTTTCGACCTTGTTTGCGTGAGCTTTTTGTTCATAATTTGGACGTTCTTTTTGCAACCACTGATTTTTTATATTTTGTTTGTAAACTTTTGCGTGTTGTGAGTGGGGGTAATGGCCATTATGGCCGAGTCAAATGATAGGCAAACCGCTTTAACGTCGGTGTGGACGAAGAGTATGGATAAAAAGAATGCGATTTACTTCGACCAAATGAGATTAAAGTACTAAGACTTCATTAAGGGAAAGGAATTACTTTCAATTTTAATAGTAGATGATGATGTTGCGACGAAAATTATCTCCCTGCTAACATCTGATGTTAAAACGTTTATTGGTGTCAGTAAGGAGACTATGGAGGAGGCCCTGAAAAGCCTCAAAATTGTCCCCCAAATTTTGGCGAGGCGCTCACGAGAAATGTGAGACCTGGTACTTGCGACTAAAGAGGAGGCGAGTCATTGGCAGGCAGTGTTTTGTCAATGAGAATGCAGACCGAGTATGTGGGTACTCTGCGAACTCGTATTGTAGTCCATGGCGTGCTCCTCGACATTTCAAGTGACCATATGGGGTTTTTTTGCCCAGTTGGGAATTGTGGAGGAAGTGTTCCGAGTTATAAGCAAGACATGAGTGACGATGGAGGATTTTTGTCTTCAGGTAACACTAAATAGACTGGACTTCACGAATATCCTGGAAGTAATAACTTTTGGACAAAGAAAGCTTTTTTGTGGTGTTGGAGGGCAAAAGACCTCACTGCTGGACTTGTGGTGCAGCGAGGCTAGATCAAAAGTGTGCCCCACTAGGAATCCAGTGCCAGCACTAGTGACACCAGTTACTCCGGTTACTCCAAAATCAACAACAGAGGAAGTCTTTAACAAATTGACCAGCAGAAAAAGCCCAGCCCAAAGCTGGCACATGAATTGATTGAGGTGGTGAGAAGGGGAAAAAAGTAGCTACCCCACATCCCGAACAAGGTGCTCCACTAAAAAGGGCGCCAACAAGAGAAAAAAAAACAACCATCTCTAAAAAAGGAACAACATAAGATACACCAGCAAAGTAAACCCGTGGAGTTTACCCAACCGGAAGTCATCATTGGATACAACAGAAATGCCTCCACCACGTTCGTCGTCACTAAAGCGAGGGAGGGAGAACGAGGAGGAGGGGGAGAAAAAACTTAAAAAAAAAAGAAATGATCAAGACAGGGCAGAAAGGGCCCTGGTTACCACCAAGACCCGATATGCTCCTGCGTCGCCTGTGAAAACTTATGAACAGACTCCATAAAAGATAAGTCTTTCATCATCCACTCCAGAACTCCTACAACTCCCTCCACCAAAATATTTCCCAAACCATCTCCCAGCCTTACATAGGGGAAAAGAATTCTATAGAGGGAAAAAAAGGATTCTATTAAGGGAACAAAACATGTGAAGCGTACAGGCAGGCCCTTGAGAGGGACCTGTCCTCACAGAAGAAGCTCTCTTGAGGCCTCTATTTAAATTGACCTCAGTGGATGGGAAGTCTGTGGTAGACCCAAATAACTTTCCTGATGCCCTTGGTGTGATAACAGTAATAAGAAACACCGGGGGAAACTTAAATGTATGGGACCACCAAGGACACATTCTCTAAAATCCAGATAGCTCAGATGGAGACCCCAGAGTTAAAAAAAAAAAAAGCAATGTAATGTGCAGGGAAGACCCCGGTAATTCTCCACTCCTCTCTGTATAAAACCCTAAAAACGTTACGTCGGCGGGATTGTCCTAGATAAAAAAAAAAAAAATGACGCTCGTGATTGGGACTAGAAGTCTAGGATTATCCCTCAGGGTCCTGACGCCAGCAGATTTCTGCCCAGTCTGTGTCTAAGGGGTATCACTTGAAAAATGTCTATCAGACTAACCAGCATGAATGTGATAGGTCTGAGGGATTGCGATAAAGCTGCCCTCTTGACGCTTGGAGTAGATGTGGCTGTAATCCAGGAGACACTTTGTTTGCGAAGTTGATGCTGGACTTCTGGAAACAGCTAACTAAATTTGGGTAGCGGGAATTAGTGAGGGTGGTTATTGGGAATAAGTGGTGGGAAAAGCTTAAAGAGAGGACTAATTTTTTCACCGCTGACTATAGCCGTCAACTCACCCTAGCTATGGCTAACATGGTGAAGACATTTAAAGATAGATTCTTCCGGGCGAAGGCTCGTGGGGATTGTGTTGAGATAGCGTTAGCTAGTCAGACGTTGGACCGTTTGGCTAGCAAAGCGGTATCAAGGTCATATAATTAGGCATAGATTAAACAGGATGTCTAACGAAGCCGTTAGTATGGGCGCAGAATTGCACAAGGAAGAGATCCGTCAAGGTGGCGATCGATATATTTGAGAGGTCAGAATCCCAGAGAGGTGTACTCTGAGGTCGACCGACGATATGTGCAAGGCATTTCGGCGGAATTTCAAGTGCCCCTTTACCAAAGAGCCTGGTCTCTGTGATGAGGAGTTTCGCAGCTATTTGTCTGGCTTCTCTCGTCTTGGGCCAACTGAAGTAGCTAGCTACGGGTGTGATATAATGGAAGGCGGAGTTCACTTAGCATTGAAGAGAGTGGGCAGTGGCAAATCTCCAGAATTGATGGTTTACCCGATGATATGTACTTGAGGCTGTCACACATCTTTGTACCAATTTTGACGGTGGTGTTCAGCAACTGGTACCGAATTTCCAGGGGTTTGATCACACTGTTGAAAAAGGTCAAGGGTATTGGGAAGGACTTAGATGACTACAGGCCCATAACTCTGCTAAAAACAGACAGATTTCAGCAAAAGGTAGGTAACTGTAGAAAATCTGGTTCGTGTGAATGGGGCTAGTTTTGATTTTCTTTTTTAAGTCTCTTACGACACAACGGGGTGGTTTCCTGCAAACCTTCCAATGGTTAAGGTAGACTTCTTTTGCGTATCTAGTTAATGTGAGTGAATGTCGTTCCTAGTCTGTACCCGGCTTTTTCTTTTTTGTTATGATCCAAGTCAAGATTCTTAACCTCCCTAGCTTGTTTTTAGCACCACTTTTTATCTTAGTCAGTCTTTGATTTTCCCATTCCATTATTTATTTTATCCTTCCCCTCTCTCTTAGCGAGTGTGGTACTTGATTTCGCCGTTTGGTGGAATACAGCAGCCACTCTGAATTTTGTCTGGTGAACGGGTCTTACTAACGTTTATTTTAGTTTTAATATTTTGTTATATTTTAGTTTATTTTTCGTTTATTCATCCCCTTCTCCTCATGTTCGTATCATTATATTTTGATATATATTTAATAAAATTATTGTATATAAATAATTTTTTTATCTCATGTGTTTGCTACCCCCTTTTTAGGCTTCCTTGTGAATATGTAGCATTATGGTATATGTATGATGATGGGCGAGTTTTTGTGGTAAATGAAGAAATTTTAATGAGTGATTGGGTCGTGAATGCAATTAGCTAGGTAGAGGATAGATAGTGTTGACCAAACTCTACCCACCCCACCTTCTTGCCTTGTGTCAATTTTTTTGTATTTTACAAAAATATATATTCCGGCGGCCGATTGCACTTACTGCATGAAACTTGAGTTGCAGCCGGTTTCAGGTTTCGGGAACAACCAAAATGTTAATTAATTAATTACATATATATATAAACTTATTCAATTGTAAGCTGTTTATGGATTGTCTATCCTGAACTCTGCTAACATTCTGATATCCTAATTCTGCTATTCTTTTTTCTTTTGTTACTTTATTTAATTTATTAAACCCCTTCTTAAATAAGTTTGTCTTCTTTGTTCATTACAGCTTGATTTATTGCATTTCTCTAGATATGCCATTGTTGAAGCTTATGAAAACTGTATTTTCAGTTGTATCTGAAAAAAGGCTTATCATTTTTTCTGCTTATATTGTTCAAAACAGTGATTCTTATTTATACTATTTGCTTTGTTCAGACAGATATCTTCATCTTTGTTGCCATATTCTGTTGTATACTCTGACCTTTGTAACTGAACTCTTTATTTTGTTCACTGGGATAGATTGTTCTAGTTCCACAAGTCTTCCAGGTGTCTCAGTACCTGTTATCTCCCTTTAACTCAAGATTTTGTTCACATCTGTTGTAGCTAGGTATTGTACTCATAACTGTTTGAGTCAAGTGACTGGATCCAACCAATGCTTTTATTCACTTGATCATGAGTTCTTCAGGACCAATCATTCTTATAAAATAGAAATTAATCCAAATAAAAACATATCATATCAATAGATGCATAGTTATTATGCTAGTTGATGACATCATAACAAAAAATCAATTTGTCAAAGACATTTACTGAATGGTTAAGCAATTAAAAAAGTATTCCATAACAAATTTTAAATATTATGATCTCTTAACAAAATCTAAGTGACTTCAATGAACAATTTCAGTTGCTCAAGGAAAATCTTATTGAATGGCTCTAAGTGATTTCAGTTGTTTCACAAAAGTATTGTTTAATCAAGTGTCTTGCATAACATATTAACTAACTGTAAGAAAATGGTTATTTTGGTCAATAATCAGTGTTAAAGTTTCTTTTTGTGTTTTTGCTTAACATGAAAAAAAAGTAATTTTTCCTCATGGTGAAAAAAAGAGGCAAATGCGAAAGTGAGCAGGAAAGTGTAAATGTCGCATAGCTCAGTGAGGAAGATGAGTGAATGAGTAAGGGAATCTCTGTTAAGCCGTAGTGTAGTGAATTGATGTCACATATTGCCACTCATTCTCTTTACTAGTTTTGTCCATCTGGAAGCTTTACTTAAATACTCTTCAAAGCAATCATGGAACATGATTTTTATTGTTGATTGGAACAAAGCCTATTGGTTACAAAATGTTAAATATTTATTTTCAAAGGAGTAAAGTATGTGCAGATGTTCTGATACAGAAATCATTTTTTTGTCATTTGATTAGTGACTGTCTTGGTGTTTATTTCTGTCTTTGCTCCACAAATCAAGGGAATTTGATAACTTTAAGAGAACAGTTTACAAATATTAACAAGAGGTTAACTTTTTAATAAAATCAAACTCAATAATTTTTGTCAAAGCTACACACCTTAATGGTTTTTTGAAAACATTTTAGAATTAACACATGGTGATAACAAAAGTTTATTTTATGAAAGTCTAAAGAGGTGATGATTCAGTCCAAATTGATCAATTAAACTTTTATATACTTTTGAATTCATTTTGACCATCATACATAATGAAGGATTTGGGGATGAAGAAATTAATCTTAAATCTGATCTTAAATTTAAACAATGCATCAAATTGCTACTCAGATTTATAGAGTATCTCTAATTAGGTCTCACAACATTCTAAAAAACACCCAATATTTTTCCTTTTAATTATTAATTCATGAATCTTAAATGTCATTTTCACATAGATTATCCAATAAATTGTATTTCTATTGGGGAGAGATATTGAAATTTAAGTTCAAATTTCATTTGCATTAGTTTTCCTGAACTGCTGAGATCTACTACTGGTTCATAAAGCCACTCTAGAGTCAATGAATGACAGGTTTTTTTTCTAATTTGTCTTAGTCTGTCGAAACTCCCTCTTTTTAATAAAAATAGAAATGCTAACCTCAAAAGCTACCATCTAAATGAAACAAAAATGCTTCATTTTCATATCCACTTCACAAAAGACCCATACAAGTTCAAACAACAGTTTGTATCAAGCTTTTTCAACAATATATAAACACCTATCAATTCAACTCTAGTGTCAGAAGGCTTATTCAAGCTACCATGGTCATTTATTTATCCTTTGTTATGGGTGATATATTGGCCCACATACAGATACTGAATGATGAAAGACAATAATAAGCAAGAAAAAAACTTGTGTAAAAATATACTGCCAATTTAAATTTTGTTAAGAAAAAAATACATAAAGAAAAATAATGTGTAGATTTGTTTTTAATAATTTCACCCCAAACAAGGCAGAATCACTACTAAAGCACAGAGGTTTACAGTGAGGGAAAAAAAACAGGGTACAGGGAGTGTCGAAGAATGGATTAAAGATGGATGGAAAACAAAGAGAAAGAAAATGGCAATTGACTTTGCCTTTAAACTTTTGGAGATTTTAGCTATCAGGGAAACAAGTGAGAAAGTGACTAAAGTCAAGATGCCATGTTGCAATCAATTACCTTGCAGGTCCTTCTTTGGATTTTGTTGAGAACTTTGCAATGTATAGCAAGAGCACCTGGCCAGATATGGCAACAGTATTCAATACATGATTGAATGATAGATTTATAAATGCACAAGATGAATTATGAGGAGAAAAACTTTTTTGGCCCAATACAGTGAATCAATCTTCCTAGCAGTGGATGTAGCTATAAATGAGATGTAGTCTTTCCATTTGAAGTCATTTGAGAGAGTGAGGCCAAGGTGTGTTGCTCTCTAGGAGACTAGCGTCATTCATTCTGATGGTAGGTAGGAAAGTTTTTCTATGGTGATTAAAGGAGAGCAACTTTGTTTTGAAGGTATTAAAATTTACAGGCCATTTCCTACTTCATTCAATCACAGATTAGAGATTCTTATGAAGGGCAGCAGCCAGGTCTACTTAGTCAGCCTTGGCAGATTTCCTATTGAAACAAAAGTAAATATTAGTGTCTTGGGAACTGATTACATCAGGAAGATCATTGATGTAGATCAGAAAATGCATAGGACCTAGGATAGAGTTTTGAAGGATGCATGTGTTTATATGAAAGGATCTGGAAGCTTGCCTATTCAAAACAACCTTCATTTCATGATTTGACAGAGACAACTGAATTAAATCAAACAATTGTCCAGAAATACCGTAGCTCTGGAGCTTGTGCAAGTGGCCAACATGCAAAACTCTGTCAAATGCTTTCAAGATATCAAGTGCAACAGTTTGAGCTTTAGTGATCTTATCAAGAGCCTGGTATATATATTCAGTGATAACCACTAGCCCATCAGTGGTAGACCTTGCAAAGCAGAAGCCATATTGTTTGTCAGAGAGTAGGTTGTGAGATGTGCTTACCTTATGGGAGACAAGTTTAGAAATTATAAGGGAGACCAGACACAGGGTTATGTATATATCACTCATTTGAGCCTCAGTTCTAGGTGGGAAATCAGGTGTGCATACTCCAGACAAGTCAAGTGTGGAGTTAGAAGAGAATTTGTGAGTAAAGCATTGTCTGCTGAGGATGTGAGGATTTCAAATTGATTGTATAGAGGAGATATTGAAGGTTTACTGTTGTTCAGCACACTCTTGCAGAGCTGCCACTAATTTTTGGAACTGAACTTGCAAGATGATATATGATGCTTCATTTTATCAGCAAACAGAAACTTAGCATCATTTAGGACACACTTGCATTCATTATGGGCAGAGACAAAAAGGCATCTATTGTAATCAAATATGTAAATCTAGAAGAAGTGATTCCTGTGGGCAATGGCAGCCAAGCAAACAGGAGAAAACCAAGGAGATAAACGAGATTTAAGTTGGAAGTTTCTTGCTGAGATGAAAGCATTGATGCCAGTTTTAACCCGGAAGGAGACCTTAGAGACACACTCTGGAACAGGAAGACTGAAAACTTTGTTCCAAGTGACATCATAAGGGATATCATAGAATGACTCCCAGTCTGCTCATTGATAACAGTAATATATTTTGCTGGTAGGAGGTCCCTGGATGGAGTGGGAGTAGAAATAAATATTTACAGATGCCTTCTGTGTGATCAAAGTTGTCAAGAGGGCAAGTTGCATGACATGGCAAGAGTCAGAGATAGAAGTAAGGAAGAGATCTAGAAGAGAAACATGACCTTCATGGTTACTGAGGCAATGGATGGGAAAATTAACCATTTGTGTGAGAGAATGAGTGATTGAAAATTTCAGTGTTTGGATGTTTCCACCACTTGGCATGATAGGCATTGAAGCCACTAAACACAAATATATTAGTGAATGGGTGAAAAGAAATGACCTTATCTATATTGTCTGAAATTCTGTCTAGCATGCAACAGTCAGGAGGGGAAGGGGCATGGTAGAGAAGGAAGCGATAGCTTACTGAGTTTAGTAGAGAGACTCGGAGACAAATGTAAGAGTGGTCTGGAGATTCAAGAGAAATCTCCCTAGCCAGAGGTAAATGTTTGCAGACACAGGCCCCCAGGCCATGCATGTAGACATTAGAGTCCTTCCTAAAGAAAGGAAGGTAACTGAGAATTAAGAAATCAGAGGAGGGGTTTGCAGAGTTAAGGCTAGTTTTGCAGAAAGCTAGAATGTCAAAAGACCTTTCATGGATGAATACCACAGATGTTAGAGAAAGAAATGTTGAGGGGTTTAGGTGTTTTTTGTTTGGCTGGTTTAGTTTTATTTGTTTGTTTATGGTAATGATATGAATTTCAGTAAGGAGAGATCTAGAGTAGCAATTGGTCATCAAATGCAACATGTTTTTTTTTGTTTTAATCGTATCACCCCGAGCAAGGCAGTAATGCCACTGATGTGCAGGGGACTACATAAGAGTAAAAAGATTAGGGGGCTACATAAGAGTAAAAAGATTAGATAGGAGAAGAGTGAAGAGAAAGACAAACCAATTAGAAAGGAGCAAGAGAAGGATGGAAATACAGGTGTGATAACAGGTGCAAAGGTAGAAAGAAAGGAAAGGACATACAGGGTGGTGTAGAAAGAACTAGAGTCAAGTGGTTAAGAGATGAGTATTGACATTACATTTAAATTCCTGGAGGTTGTAGCCATCAGGAAAGTAAGAATATGGAAGTGAGTTCCACAGGCGAGAAATGCAAGAAAAGAAGCTGCAGGAGTAGAATTGTCGTCCGCATTTGGTTGATCTAACTGTGAAATGGTGAGACCCATTTGCCAGTCTGGTTGCACGAGTAAACACCTGTTGCAGGGGCACCATTGACTTAAGTTTGTTGGAGCAGAAGCCATGAAAGTATTTATAGAACAGACAGAGGGAAGCCACATCCTATCGGCGGGGAAGTGGCTGGAGTCAAGCTGCCAAGTCGGTACCTATCACATTACTGATTCTCTTTTGAAGCCTGTCAAGAACACTGAGATGAACAGCAGGGACGCCTGACCATATATGACAGCAGTAGTTCATGCACGGACGAATTCGTTGATTTGTTTATATGCAGGATGGATTCAGGCGGAAAAAACATCCTGGTCCGACACAGTGACCTAACCTTCCTAGCTGTGGATTTAGCTGTGGACTCAATGTAGTGGTTCCAGTTGAGACTGGAAGAGAGGGTAAGGCCGAGGAGGCGCAGTGTGTATTGCTCTCAGACTCGCTTGGTCCATGCTTATGGGAGGCAGGAGAGGTTGCTTGTGATGACTGACAGACAGCAGCTTGGTCTAAGACGCACTGAAATTTACAAGCCACTTCTTACCCCATTCCACCACAGAATGTAGATCCCTCTCAAGATCAGTAGCGAGGTTATGTTTGTCCTCCACGCCGGATTTCTTACTGATGCGGGAGTAAAATGTGGTGTCATCTGCGTTGATGCCTACTTGGCACTTGATCTCATCTGGGAGATCATTTATGAAAATAAGGAAGATCGTCGGGCCTAGCATAGAGCCCTGAGGGACAATGTGGGAGCATGCACATTCAAGACGACCTTCATTATGTGGTTATTTAGAAAAGATTGGATCAGATCAAGAAAGCGTCCGGTAATACCGTAACCCCATAGCTTGCATAGAAGGCCAGCGTGCCAAACCCTGTCAAAAGCCTTGGACATGTCCAGAGCAACAGTACGAGCCTCGCCGGACTCCTCAAGGACTTGGAACATGTACTCCATGATAGTCGTTAGCATGTTGGCCGTGGACCTGGTGAAGCGGTAGCCATACTGCCTGTCAGAGAATAGTTTATGGGTGGTAAGATGTTATGTAGGAAGGGAACTGACACAGTCTGCAGTATAGTGTAGCCTCAGAGTTGCCCACTAGACTGTTGATCTAGACGCTACACAAGAGTTTGGTGTCCTAACTACCAGTCAGAAGCAGCAACCTGGTACATTAGATATGAAGAGACATCCACTCACATCACAACAGAATCATGACAGCACCAATATTAAGACCTGAAGAGAAGAAAGAAACTAGGAATCCCTTCCTAAACAAGAAACAAGGGATGAATCTCTACTTCTATTCAAGAGAAGGAAGAATTTATGAACCAAGGAATAAGAGAGCCTATCTACTCCTATTGAAAAAAAAGTTCTAATTTAGTAAAAGTCAAGAAATCCATTACTGATTCAGTAAAGGATTAAAACTGGCAAAGAAGTACTTTTGACAAAAAAAAGTAAAAAAAAACAAAAAAAAAACAAAGAAAAACATCAAAAAGTAGTTCAAAATTAGTAATTAACACTACCAAGTAAAGTAAATTAATTCAAATCTTCAAAACTATTTACTTTTTTTTGGCAATTCAAGTTTGCAAATTAATAGAAAATAACATCTATACATCCCAATATATCAAGCTAGCAAAAGGGCTGTGTGTGGAGTGGGTATGTGATCAGTCAATCTATGAAGAACACAGGTAGATGTGATAATAATATAAAATAAAAAAACAAGAAACTTCTTACAAAATTTAAGTACATCCGTGGACGAACTTCCATTAGAGAAAATTAATATATTAAAATAGAGGGAAATTAGAATACTTGAAATAAGGGAAAAAGTAAATGAATACATACATACATACATACATACATACATACATACGGAAAATGAAATCCAAAGGCCGATAGAGACTAGTCTTAAAGAAGGTGTGGTGTTGCTTGGTTTGGGTATAATTAGAAGATAATGCAAACTTGAATTAATGACGTTTATTTTTTATATAAAACTTTAGGTTTTTACATCAAGTTAACAACCATTAATTTTTGTGTGTGGATACAGGAGCAGACTAGCTGAATTCTCTTCACTCTGGGAGGATAGTAGTAAATGCATCTATCCCTTCTGGACTCTAGTTGTCAACTGACAAGCATCTTCCTCTTTTCATATCTCCTACCAAACTACTGTCCTTCACTCCTACTTCTTACTGCTACTCTTACCAAAAGAAACCGTTAACTTGTTTAACAGTTTTGCCGCCCAATTTTAAATTCTTGGCGTCTGTGTGTCTACCTTTTTTCTATTTTTAGCACATTCGCCATTTTATAAACCATAACAGAAGTTCCCCCTTTAGAACGGAGTGTACTAATAATAATAGTACTCATTATATTTATTCCAGGAAACTTTTCGACCTGAACGAGATTATGTATTTATCATGGGAGAATCTTTTTTATTTCTTGTATTTATTTCTTGTTCTGAATCACTAAGCATTTTATTTTTATTTATCTTTTCTTCTACTTGTTTCTCTACTATTTGTTTTTGTACTTCGATATATGGTTTCAACCTGTCCACAGAAACTTGAGTATCCATATCATTATTTATCTTAACCAGAAAATATTTAGGTGTTCGCTGAAGGACTGTGTAGGAACCTGAATAGGGTGCCTCCAATGGTCTTCGAACACGATCCACTCTAATCCAAACTTTATCACAAGTTTGAAGTTTTTCTGGGACATAAGATTTTGTGGACTTATTAACTCTTTTGGTGAAGTCTCTCATATCAATTGGTGACATGGTTTTATGTAAATCTCTTGTGAACTTTTGAGTTATAGCCTCCTCGCTTGTGCTATCTATTAGTAGCTGTGATAGCAAACATTGTGTGCCTGTAACGGCATAAAAAGGAGAAAAATCAGAGCTATTGGGCATACTGCGAATCCCAAGAAGTACTATTAGAAGAGCTGAGAGCCAGGACTCTTTTTGTGCTATAATAGCAGTTTTAATGGTCCTGTGCATTCTCTCAATCAAACCATTACATTGAGGATGATAAGCTGTCATACGTAGTCTATAAAAACCAATTATTTTTGCTACTTCACTCAACAACTCACTTTCAAATTGTCGGCCTCTGTCAGTTATAACATGCAGCGGGACACCCCGACATGTGACCCACGTGTTTATAAAAGCCTCAGCTACACTAGCTGCAGTGATTTCGCTGATGGGTTGTGCTTCTACCCAACGAGTTGTGCAGTCAATACATGTGAGGATATATCTATACGGGCTGATGTAACTGCTATTTGGGCTTTTTGCTGGTGGGAGTGGTCCTACTATATCTATGTGGACTGTGTGAAATTAGCTGATGGTATTTCTAATGTCTGCATAGGTGATTTTGTATGCTTGTAGACCTTTGCTTGTTGGCAGGCTGTGCATGATGCACAAAAATCTTTGATTGATTTATCCATGTTTGGCCAGTAATATCTAGCTTTAATCATCTTAATGGATGATTTATGCCAGGGTGATTTATGGAATGGATACTATAGAATATGGACTCACGCAATTTAGATGGAACAAAAGGTCTGAGGTAAGAGGCTGATAAGTCATATCATATAAATTGGTTATCTTCAGGTATGGTGAATATTTTTAAGTCCTGAAAAGACTGAATTTCTGTATCAGATGCCTGTGCTTCTGCAAGTGCAGGTAAATCACACGCATCTATTTGTACAGCAAGAGTTGGTCGGGATAGACAATCAGCAACTATATTCTGACTACCTTTTACATGTTCAATATCTGAAATAAATTCTGTCAGGATAGCTAATTGTCATTGTTGTCTGTCTGAATTAGCGGGGTTTAAACTATAAAATGCACCACACAATGGCTTATGGTCAGTTAAAAGTAGAACTTGGCGACCTTCTATTAGGTGACGGAAGTGCAGCACTGATAAATAAGCTGCTAAAAGTTTGTGATAGAATGTAGAATATCTCATTTGTGCTTGTATTAAGACAAGTAATCACATATTAAATGTTGTAGATTTGATAAACAGAGAAAATGTTCATAATAAAATATCAGGTACTAAGTACATTTCCAAAATTTGTTTTCACACAAAAGTATTAAGTTGAATTCCATAGAAACAAGGTTTCCAAAACGATTAAAAACAAATTGAAAGAGTTTGGTTCGATTGTTGTTACATTACTTAGCTTGTGTACACGACGTCTTCTTCCAGGCCGAATTCACTGAGGAGATAAAGGGCAGAGTTTAAGTACTGTCAAAATAGATCACTGAGCTAAGCAGGAAAATTGTGTCTCATGATGTAAGAATTTTGTGGAGAAAATTAACCAATCAAATTGCAAGTTTGTAGGAAAATAAAGGAAGCTAGTTGGAGCCTCTTTCTACCAAAAATACACGGAATTTGATTAATGAAAATAAAGCAATAAGTAGACTGTGATTTGTAAAATTTCTTATGATAGCTAAGTTGTAATTTTTTTATCCAGTGCTGTTACGAGATTGCAAACCGTAAAGAAAGTTATTTCGTATTCCCCACAATCTCTCATTCCTTTGCATTATGGTACCTATAAGCGCACACAGTGGCAATTGTGAAATTCTGAAAGTGGGGGCATAGGATACAAATCCTATATCATCCAGTTAAAAACAACACAGAATAAATTGCACACCCGCAAAATCGAATTCAAACGACTACAACATTTGAAAAAAAACCAAAGTAAAATTGCACACCTGCAAAAGTGGATCAAAACGACTATTCACAAGTCAGTGCAAAAAAAAAAGAAAATCCTGAATCCTGATTGGATTAAAAACAGCAAATTCCCATATGACGTATTTTCACATCTAGATGTAAAAAGGCTTGCTGGAGCCGGCATCATGAGAAGCTTCACTATTTAAACCAGGACACTAACCTGTCAAAAGAAGTCAGTCAGATGGGAGTGGTATCTGATAACATCTTGCCACCATGTAAGGAAGAAACTTCAAGGTGACTCGCCTTTGCTGACAATTTTCTTTTCTTCTTTTTCACTCCACACCAACCCGGACGTAGGGCACACCACAGTTTCATTTGACCTCTTCTTCCAACATCCTTTTCTTCATTTTCACATTCCGCCCCCAAAGAGAATGACAACAACAACAAAATGGACGTGTTAAGTACAACTTCTTTATTTGTTTTGTCTTCTTTCTCTCTTAACATGTTGTGACCTACACAAAAGAAGAAGGATCAAAGACTTTACATTTTGCTACTACACAACCATGAACTCTAAACTTCAGCAGGACAATTTCAGTTACTGTTGTGGGGAGTTACCCACTTAATAATGGACTCTTCTTATAGGAAGTCAAATCAAATTAGAGTATGCACTGATTTTTTAACGGGTTTGAACGCCTCGTTAAAAGACCATCATTATCCTCTACATAACCCCGCAGAAGTATTCAACAAATTAAACGGGGGCAAATTTTTTTCAAAAATCGATTTATCAGACGTTTACCTACAAATCCAGGTTGACGAAGAATGCTCCAAACTGCTGTGTATAAATACACATAGAGTTCTATATAAATTTAATAGATTGGCGTTTGGGGTCAAAGTCGCGCCTGCTATTTTTCAACAGGTTATGAACACCATGCTGGGCAACCTTGATTTCGCAACTGCTTATCTTGATAACATTTTAGTTACGAGTGAATCAGTGAACGACCATAGAGAGCATATAATAAGCCTTAGCGTATGCGATAAAATCCAGGACTATGGATTTAAAGTTAAAGAAGCTAAGTGCAAATTTTATTTAACCCAAATAAAATATTTAGGACACATTATTGATAAAGATGGTCGACAGCCAGATCCTGATAGGGATACAGCGATTAAGGACATGCCGGCCACAGATAACGTAAAAGCACTGCAAAGTTTTTTAGGCCTAGCAAATTTCTATCGAGTATTCATAAAGAACATGCATAACTTGAGAGCTTCGTTGAATGATCTTTTAAAGAAAGATAAAATCTGAAATTGTACACCAGAATGTCAATCAGCATTCAAGAAAATAAAAGATTCACTTACGTCAGACCTTTCCCTCACCCACTATAACCCAAAATTGAATATTATAGTAGCGAGCGATGTTACATAAACTTCCGGACGGAACGAGAAAACCGATAGTGCATGCTTCCCAGTCTTTGCTGCCAGCAGAGAGGCATTATTCACAGATCAAAAAAGAAGCATTAAGTATAATCTTTGCTGTGACCAAATTCCACAGATATCTGCATGGCAGGCATTTTACTCTACAAACCGATCACAAGCCGCTGCTGACGTTATATGGAAGTAAAAAAGGATTGCCGGTCTATATTGCTAACAGACTCATTTGATAGGGAATAATATTGTTGAAATACTATTTCAAAATCGAGCATTTGTCTTCCAAGAATATTTGCCACGCTGACGGATTATCCAGACTCTTTCTTAAAAATAAAGAGTTTTTTGAAGACTCGAATCGCAACATTGAGAACGGATTGCGAAATAAAAAACATGATCACCAACACCATAAGAGAGCTCCCAGTTACATTATCTGACATTAAAAGGGAGGCTCTGAAAGACGAATTCATTACGTCTACTAAGAATAAAATTTACAAAAAAGACTCAAGTGTGTCTGAGGTTTTTTCTCTTTGTGATGAGATACTATTATACAACGAAAGAGTGGCGATACCAAGAAGTTTACAAAAGAAAATCCTTCAGGACTTTCATACAGGACATCCTGGAAAAAACCGAACTAAAAGCCTCATGCGATGTTATGTCTACTGACCTAACATGGACAGAGATATCACAGACATGACTGACGCATGCAAAGGGTATGCGTTTGCTACTAAAACTCCACCAGTTACGTGCAAGCCTTGGCCGAAGATGGACCAGCTATGGCAGAGGATACGTGTCGATTTTGCGGAACCATTAGAGGATCATTATTACCTCATAGTCGTAGACAGCCACACTAAATGACCGGAAGTCCTCAGCTGTAAAAGACCAACTACAGGATGCACGATAGCTTTTCTGCATTAACTGTTTGCACGTTTCGGCATTGTGGATTGCGTAGTAACTGATAATGGAACGCAGTTCACATCTTGTGAATTCAAACAATTCTGCCAAACGTTTCAAGTGAACCATATCACGACTCCACAATATCACCCTAGATCCAATGGGCAATCGGAATGTTTTGTCGATACATTGAAACAAGCACTTGAGAAAGCACAGAGCACACTTACTGAGAAGGCACTGCAACAGTTTCTGTAGGTGTATAGAATTACTCCAAATCCCAATACACCAGCGGGACTTTCACCAGCAGAAACGATGTTTGTGAGAGTAATCAGATCACTTTTTGACAAGCTTATCCCCAAGCAAGCTAAATTCAAAAAGATAATCACACTTCCTAGAAAAAGTTACTCTTGTGGGGAAAAAGTACTTTTCAAAATAACATGATGTTTTGGGAAGTGGGCACTATAAAACAAAGTGTGGGAGATCTGGTCTACATGATACAAGGTCCCAAGAATATACATAAGCGCCACCAAAATCAAATAAGGAAATGTCGGACAACTGGCATAAATGATTCTCCACCATCAAATGAAGAGTCCATAGATATCATCTTCGATAAATTTGACCTCGAGGCACCCCAAGCTTTACCCGAAAGAAGGCGATCTAGTAGGAAAAGGAAGTTCATGGATCCTTTGATCGTTGACCCTAAACGAATAAATATTAAACAGCTTTTCGGGGGGAAAAGCTCTTGGAAGTGGTGGGTGTTGTGGGGAGTTACCCACTTAATAATGGACTCTTCTTTGCCTATATTAACCGAAAGTTAATTACTCTCAAGGACAGAGCCGGGGCGACAGAGACACTGGTTTCCAGTACGACTTCAGTTCAGCTCAGCCTAGTTTGTCTGTCTGTTGGTCACTTGTAGCCAAGCTATTATTACTCTTTCTCTTTGTATCTGTTTGTATCTGTTTGTTGATGTAATATATGTTCTTGACCTACCACTGTGTTGACTCATTATTTCATGGTCCCATACTGGGTCCATATCAGTTACATACATTTCACCATGCAAATCAATTATATACATTTTCTCTTTGAACATTCTTTTTTTTCTCACAAATAATATATAATAGCATTAACAGCGAACAGAATTTCACATTTTTTCAACAACCTGATGATATCTTTAAATGCGGAGATTGTTGGCTATGCTTGGAAGTGGCCTTGTACCAGACACAATCGACGACACCCCCTACATAATGGTTACGACGCTAAGAACACACACCCTATAGAAGGATAAAACCATAAAGAACACGCAAAGAAATACTTATCTCAGCATATTTGATAAAACCACAAGGAACACGTGGTAGAATTCTGAACCCTACAGAATGGCGACTCCTCAAACTAAAAAATAGCATGCTATTTTCTGTCGTAAAAATAAATTTAACATTTATACACAAAAATGAGAGACCTCTTTACCAACAAGAACTACTTTGCAATGCCTCTAGCTCCTATTCATACAAAACCTTTCAAATTCCTCACTACAATAAATGGCGACCACGTGAAGTACATGCTGAGAATTCTGTTCTCTACAAAATGTTAACCACAACATACAACATTCAACCACGACTACATAAAATGGTGACCCCCACATAGAACATTGCACATTTTAACAATGGCATACTAGACAGCACAACTATCAACTCTCTGAGTCTTTCCAGAAAAAAGGTGACACAACGTCGACTCACTGACGCTTTTTCTTTATTCAACCAGAACCACTAAGACATCTGCAAATTTGAGTTATTGATACTGGAGATAACTGAGACCTCCAAAATAACTCGACATTAAACCCAGATATCTTTTAGGTTCTTTCAAACATACGTTGACACTCAGTATCAACAACACACAAGCATCAATCAACTACTTTGCAAATCAAAGTTTTTTTTCCCAACTGCTAACACCAAGATAAATCCACACACACATCAAAACACAGGGGTTCTTACAAATGCAATCAACTCAATGTGGAGCATTGGAAAGAATTAGAAGATTTTAACACCCATATCATCCACCAAGAATTTTCCAGAGCATGCTACATTCTGAAATAAATCGCACTCTGATAGGGTTACACTTTTGCAAAACCTCTAGTCAGGCGCATCTCACTTCAGACTCTTTTTTTTCAGCTTTCGATAGACTACAAAAAAATTAAAATTCACACAAACTACTTGCAATTAACGAACACATATGCTGCATACAAGCTTCAACTCAGAAAAACTCTTCACTTGACAATGACAAATCGCAACAAACACACAATCTGATTTTCAGCAACGATAACAAACTTATCCTTTATTCTATGCTTTAAACGACCATAATAACATGGATACGTACAAACATACATAAACATATATAACAAATTGAAAAATATTTTCAATATTTATCAATCTGCGGGGGAGTTTATAGGATACAAATCCTATATTATCCATCAACCAACTGAAAAAAAAACACACACACACAAAATAAATTGCACACCCACAAAATCAGATTCAAATGACAACAATATTTGAAAAAAAAAACAAAAGTAAAATTGCACACCCGCAAAAGTGGATTCAAATGACTATTCACAAGTCAGTGTGAAAAGTAAAATCTTGAAAAAATTGAATTAAAAAAATTGAATTAAAAAATTGAATTATTGAAGCTTCATGAGAAGCTTCAATAATTAAAACATGATGCTAACTTGTGAAAAGCAGTCAGTCAAATGGGAGCAGTATCTGATAACATCTCACCACCATGTAAGGAAGAAATGTCAAGCTGACTCACCTTTGCTGACAATTTTCTTTTCTTCTTTTTCACTCCACGCCAACCCAGATGTAGGGCATGCCACAGTTTCATTCGACCTCTTTTCCCAATGTCCTTTTCTTCATTTTCACACCACACTGCCAAAGAGAAAAACAACGACAAAATGCTTATTAAAGTCTGTTGGGGTGCAACTGATGGGCCAGCCAAAATTCAATGGGGGGTGGCCCCTTCTGGACCCTCCCTAGAATCACCACTGACCACACCCCTGAACAAGGTTCTTTTATACTTCATAGTTCTCTAATAAATTATAAGCTTCATGGGAACATTAAGTTGAAGTGTTATTAAAATTAATAGAATTAAAATTAAACTCTGACATTACAAAATTTATTTAAGCAAATTGAAAATAACTCTTCCCTGCCTGTCAACATAAACATCAAAGGAGTTAACCTACATAAGGGTGAAAATGGTAATGGTGAGATTAGTTGTTTCCATACAGGAAACAGTTGGCATTTATTGAAAAACAGTTACAATTACTGTTGGTTGAAATTTATAAAATTTTTATAAGAGGTTTTTCAGGAAAATAGACTTCTCAAGTTCATTGTTATTATTCTTTCTAGTATTGATAGGGTTCCTTTCCTAACATTTTGCTTAATGTAGTGCAGAGTGTCAACATCTTGATTATGTGATTTTCTTCTCATCTAGTTACATGTTCTGTCCATTTTAGTTGTTGCCACTTTTAAAAGTCCTTAAGTGATATGATTTCTGTTATTTGGTAAAGTTCTTTGTGATTCTGTAGCACCAATCTACAAGACCCACAGGGTTCATTTACTTTAAATCATTTTTAATCATTGATCTGAGAAAAATGGTAGCATATAGGTGATAGTTTAGCATTTTTGAATGAGTTGAATGCTAGGCATGACATTCATATGAAATCTGATGAGGCTACATGAATTTAGATAAAACTAAAAGTTTGTAGCTGACACTACACATGGTTTTACCATATGTACATGCTTTGAAAATTCTATCAGCAGCAGCAATCTTTCTTCAGCTTTTAGGTATGCATAAAAAACTGGGAGTATGCATAGTGCAAATTCCAGGAGACTAACCCTCTTTCATACCATGCTGGTGTCAAGGTGGGTTGCTAAATTTAGTGCTTTGAGAAGAGTTGCACATGGTGTAGACAAGGCACTTCACTCACTCTTTAACTCATCAACAGAGTAAAATCAACCATTTATTTTACTGGAAAGGTGTGAAAACAGGGATATTTCTCCTCAGATAGTCACAGTTTACAGTTATATTTTGACAAGTTTGGATGACATTTCACACATTCAATAAACTCATGTGTACTATCAAGGTAAGAGTAATTTGACTTCTACTGTTATTACTTAATTCTCCCATTCCTCCTCATAGAAACTTCTCACATATCCGCTACAATGATAGATTGGTTCTGTCCCAATTTGGGAAAAGAAATGGACAAACTATATTTTGGTAGACCACTTTGTGATGAGAAAATAAATTATCTCTTACCTTGGGCCCATATAGAAGGCCAGGAAATCAGTGTTTTTCATTGTTTTTCAAAGGGGAGAAATAGAGAATGTAGATAACTACATTAAACACTCCAAGAATTATATGAGCCCACAATCTGATTTCTGAGTGTCTTGACATGAAATGATGTAATACTGCATCAAATAAGGCAAACAAATCTGCCCATGCCTTCCTTAAGAGACTAAAGCAGATAAAACAGTGTGAATACAACCATATAGTTGAAGAGACAAATTTAATAGATACATTCATATTTGGGATGCACTTTAGACTGACTTAAAAATTGTTACTGAAAGAAGATAAGGACCTGACAATAGCAGTAGCATTGAAGAAATGGAAGAGACAACCACTAAACAGGTAGAAGTACCACATATTCCATTCAAGGAGGCCAGTGCATATGTGCTGCAAACAAACTATGACTGTGAATATGTGCAAAACTGCAGATTCTGTGGGAGAGACCACTTAAAGGGAGAATGACCAGCAAATGGTAAAACATGTCTTAAATCCAAAAAGAGTGGCCACTTTGCCAGTGTATGTCACACAAAAGAACAGGGGCAAAGAACAAAAGGCTAAAAGAACAAAAGCCTGAAACATTCCAACAACACATATAAAAGCAGAAATGTTAACACAGCTAATAATGAAAATGAGTCTACTAATGAGTGCAGGGGCCTTGGCTATGCTTATCAAATTGGCCTTATGCCAAACACAACTGAAGTTCCCACAATTTAACATATCAGAAGGTTGATTGAAAGTTGAAAGAATAAAAGTGTTTTGTTTGTAAAATAGTGGAATTTTATTAACTGAACAGAATAACAAATTTGTAAGAAGTAAAATGTTCAAATAAAAATGTACATAGTGAAATATTCTAGAGAAATAGTAGTAAGAAGCAGAATGTGTGTATGTAGAAAGATTAACAGGTTATTAATAAAGTCTGTGTTCCTTTCCTTTTTTTATGGTTGGCGAGAAAGTGAAAAGGATGGTGAAGCAATAAAGGAAATTGTACTTATCCAATGTTAATTTTTAGGAGTCAGTTGAAGTATCTTGTTGTTATCTTTTTCTTTGTTGACTATGAGAATTGTTTTTTATATAATTATTTCACCCCAAGCAAGGCAGCTTTGCTGCCACTGGTGTGCAGGGGGTTACATAGAAGGAGAGTGATGAGAAAGAGTAACAAGTTATAGAGGGTGTCAGAGAATGAGTAAGAGAAGGATGAGAATACTGGTGTGAAGAGAGCTGATGAGAGTAGAGTGGAGGGTGAAAAAACATTACGACCGTCGACGAGAACGAGCGTCACAACTGAACGACCAGCCCCGGGCATAAGGCGTCACAATTAAATGGGTCTTCATGACAACTGCTTAGAAAAGAACAAATTTGGATATGGGACAGTCTCAGATGAAAGCATTCTAAATAATCAAGATAATCATTCTAGATTATCCACTGATGTCCTAACACACTATGATCAAGCAGTGGAAGCATTATATTTCAATGGTAAAATGATATGCTCTTGCTGCCATCCTAGTACTGTACTTAAATCAATAAAGTTTAGGTTCTAAGGAAGCAATTTAATCAGAAGAATTGTTATGAAAATATTTATAGAAAAGGCACAGGGAAGCTAAGTTATGGTGGTGAAAATTGATTGAAGGTGATATGCCAGAACCAGTAAGACTGCAGATTCTTTGGATTTTGTCAAGAATCTCTAAATACATAGCAGAAGCACCAGACCAAATCTTGCAGCATTATTTAATGCTTATACAGAAACTTTATTATTTGAATAAATAGAAATAGAATGCTAAAAAAACTTTAACAATATCTAAAGAAAAGAAAATATTTTTACAAAAAATTGTTTTGGCTCATTGAGAGACATCAATCAGTAAGAGACAAGGCTACAATTATTGTATATGTTCACTGTTGATAAAGCCACTTTAAAATAAAATTCTAACAATGTAGCAACAAAAAGAGAGCAAGAGAAAATAATGTAAAAGCAAATCTTGTAGTTGCTATAGTTGATTGATGTATATTCTGATGTTTCATGTGTAGGGCTAGTTTAACAGCCTCTTCAATTTTGGTTTGTTCAAAAATTCCTTTTGTAGTTCGGGTAGTGCTAGCAATTAATAACTATTTGAAGTGTTTGTTTACTTCATTTGCTGTGAAGTCACATTTCTTTCCTAACAGTCAACACCTGTTAATATCCATTGTTTTTTGGCTTTTGTTGATATTTGTTAAGTTCAAGCCAACAAACTGTTATGGTGAAACACACCTATTCTATAGTGAATTTGCTCTCTCACCTAATTTAAGTAGGAGCAGTAAGAGGAACGAGGTTCAGTCAATGTTCTAAACCAGTGAGATCAAATTGGTAAACTACATTTTACCGAAAAAATACTAGCGAGTTGGCTTTTACCGAGGTGGTAAACATATTAAGTGAATTATTTAGTAAAAAGACATCTCTGTTCCACAAAAGGTGGAAATGTTTAAATCTGACGAAAGATGATGAACAAGACTATATAACGTACGCAGCCAATGTGAATAAGCATTTTGAAGAATTCAAGCTGGCAGAATTAAGCGCAGATAATTTTAAGTGCTTGGTGTTTGTTCAAAGGCTGGTATCGGAAAGAAAGGCAGAATTGAGAAAATTAGTACAGGCAAAATTGGAAAGCAATTCAAGTATTATGGTACAAAAATTGGTAAGAATTGTAGAAGGCCAGACGGTAAGAATTGTAGAAGGCCAAACCCAGAGCGAGCAGCGGCTATAAATGATATACCAGCTCCAAATGATATTACCACATTACAAGTTTTTGGGGTTTAGTAAATTATTACCAAGTATACATCCCTAAAATCTATGATCTGCGGGCACCATTAAATGATTTATTGAAGAAAAGAAAACCCTGGAAATAGACTCATGAATGCCAGAAAGCATTTGAAATGATAAAGGAAGTGTTAACCTTGGAATTATTTTTAACCCACTGCAACCCGAATTTAGAGATCATTGTAGCTTGTGATGCAAGTGCGTATGGAGTAGGAGTATGCATCTTACGCAAAATGCCAGATGGTCAAGCAAAACCAATTGCTCATGCTTCCAGAGCACTACTTTCAGCTGAGAAGAATTACTCTCAGATAGAGAAAGAGGTGCTAGGAATAATATTTGCGGTAGCAAAATTTCCCCATTTTGTCCATGGTCAACATTTTAAGCTACAAACTGATCATCAGCCTCTAATTTCGATTTTTGGGCTGAAAAAGTGTTTGTCAAAGCATACAGCCAACCAATTACAGAGATGGGGGATAATACTGCTAAATTATAACTTCAACATGGAGTACATACCATTGAATAAATTTGGCTACGCTGATAGGCTGTTCAGGTTAATTCCTAAAATGATCGAACCATTAGAAGACATAGTAATTACCTCATTGAAGTCAGAAGAAGAGCTGAAATTTACTGTGTGTAATGCAGTTCGAGAATTTCTGTTAACTCTAGAAAAAATAAAAGAAGAAGCCACCAGGGATAAGTATATCTTGAAAATAAAAGAAAAAATAACCACTTTGCAATACAGTATTGTTATACAGAGAACGTGTGGTGATTCCATACACACTGCAAAAGCAAATACTACAGGATTTTCATACTGGTCATTCGGGCAGCACTAAAATGGACAGCCTAATGTGAAGTTTTTTATATTGGCCGGATATAGATAGGGATATTGAGAACGCAGTGGTAAAATGTAAAGGCATCCCTGATAAAATTTAATCCCTGGCCAAAACTAGACCTACCATGGTCTAGGTTACATGTGGATTTTGCAGGTCCACTGAATGGATACCGTTGCATCATAGTAGTGGATAGTTTTTTGAAATGGCCTGAGATACAAAGGATAAGAAAACCGTTGATGCAAAGTACTAAAAACTTCCTGCTGGAATTGTTTGCAAGGTTTGGTGTGGTAGACACAATTGTGACGGACAATGGAAGTCAATTTACGTCAAAACAATTTAAAGATTTCTGTAGGGAATACAACGTCAAACATGTTACCACAGCAACTTATCACTCAAGATCAAACGGGTTAGCTGAAAAATTTGTGGACACCCTAAAAAGAGCTTTAAAGGAAGCTAGGGAAATACCTGCAGAGGACGCCCTACAGAAGTTTTTACAGGTATACAGAATTACTCCAAATAATGGAACACCAGCCTCACAATCGTCAGCTGAGATGATTTTCGCACATCGGGTAAGATCTGTCTTCGACAAATTACTACCAATAAAGACAAAGCCAGGTAGAGAAAAAATTTATTCAAGTAAAAAATACAATCCTGGTGAAAAAGTATACTTTAAGGTCTACAAACAGAATAAATCATTCTGGGAGATTAGAAAAATAGAAAAGTGGATTGGCAATATGATGTACTTGGTGAAAGGCGAAAAATTCACCTGCAGACGACACATGAACCAGATCAGACGACGCTCTTCAGACGTGGTTGACAGCAGTCCTGCGGAAGAAACGCCTATGGAGGTAATTTTTGATATGTCAGCAACAATTTTACCTGAGGTATGCCAATCCAGGAGGAAACGAAGGTAACTAATCATTTGAAAGTGGATCCAAAATGTAGGAAATACGCTACGATGTTGTTAAAAACAATGAAGTGTTTTTTTTCTTTTCTTCATATTTCTTGTTAAAAAAAAGAAAAAGAAAGAAAACTGTTAAACTGTTTTACTTCTATGGATTAAAGTTTTAGGAGGGGGTGTTATGATGAAACACAACTATTCTATAGTGAATAGTCTTTCCCACCTAATTTAAGTAGGAGTAGTAAGAGGAACGAGAGTCAATCGATACTGAATGATAGTAGTCGACAGTTAGTCGAATACGAAAGTAGTCAGCGACCTGGCAAGATTACACTGTGTAATACATATTATATCAAGTTCCTAATGTTTTGTACGTCGAACCTATTAGGACCGGTTTTAGCACAAATACTAGCCTCTACTGCGAAAATAACTCCACAATACAGACACGGTGGTTGGTTGCTGATTTGAGCAGCTCCATGAAGGCAGAGAATATTTTTTGTGGGTCTTTGTGGTCTTTGTCTGTCATTGATCAACTGTTGTATTGGTGTAGGCTTTCTTCATCAACTGCAATGAGAATTTCTTCCCATTGGGATGGACTACTAATCACGTTGACGCGATTTAACAAAATGTAGCGGATTGACCACATTAATTTAAATTTAGGATTCGAAAACATCATACAAGACTCATGTAAAGAATGACCAATGACAAATTGTAACAAAATATACATGTATTAACAAATTTACAATCATTCAATGTTGATAGAGAAAAAGGATGCATTAAGTGAACAATGTGGAAAAAATCAGGAGTTGCTTCTCTTTGACCGTTAAATTAAAGTTCAATCAAAAATGAATAAATGCTCATAAATGTTCTAGAAATGTTCTTAAAAACATTCTTATAATTGTTCTTGTCAACACTTGTTAAATGTTGAAGGAAGTTCTAGTATGAAAGGTAAATGCGTGAATGAGAGGAGCGCATATTCAACTGACAAGGATTAATTTTTCAGCTGAATTCTCACTGTGTATATATGTGTGTGTGTGAGAGAAGATTTTGCATGCCGCTAACTGCTACTTGCAGTTGAGGTCTCATTGAAGAGATAAATGTGGGAGTGTATGCGTGTGAGGATTATGACACGTGTCCCCACAACCGCTAATAGCAGCCGGGGTTTCATTGAAGAAATATACGTGGGTGCTTTGCTTAAATAGGAGCTGGTAGGCTCCCGAATGCTGTGCAGGAAAACATCATCTTGCATGTGCAAATGATCTGATTAGTTGGCATCAACTAATCAGCGAGCGTGCTTTTGAGCCAAAGGTTGTTCAGAATTGAATGTAGGGTTAACCAATGATTGCTTGGCATTGAATGTGCGCATTGTATATATGCGTATGTGTGTGTGAAAGAGGTTCGCACATCATTGTGTTTTGTTGCCTTAATAGTGAACTAGAGCTCTATATGTTGTTGAAATAATTTGGACGACTCAGCAATATTTGGTGAACCCCAGTCAAGTATAGGCACTTGTATTGATACTGCCGCCATGGCATCTGCCAGTTAATAGTGTTTATGTACTGTAATGACGAGCCCAGCATGGAATGCATTGGTCAAAAAAAAAAAAAAAAAAAAAAAAAAAAAAGAGGTAGTTTGAAATATTTAACTTTCTGGAATTGTTGAGAGAAAATTATTTGAAGTGCTGTGTGCTGGTTAGAGGCTAATAATATAATTTGCAATTAATTTTAGACAAGTGAATACTTCAATGCTGGTTGCGAGGAACTGAAACGAATCCATTCACATGACTTCAGACACTCTTTTCTGATTAATTTAATTTTTCTCCTCATTTTATATAATAGCAAATTTTGAATTTTGCATAGGTTCGCTACTTTCCTTCCTTCCTTCTTCTTGGCTGACCAGCTAATTTTTATGAAATGGTTTTCATTGGTCCAAAAACAATTTTCTATCTACATGTGAATTTCTTTCCTTCTTCTTTAGTTTATAGGGGCTGCTTATCTATTCTTTTTCTGTTAGTAGTGAGAGTCCGTTCTAGTGAAGGGTAGTTGTATACTGTTACAGGTTAACGGAATTTGACCTTGTTGTAGATAGCCCACTATAAGTCATAAAGAAAGGTTATAAACCAAGAAAAGCAGATTGAGTTGAAAGATAACATTTTTTATATATACATATCAATTAATGTTTTTACAATTGAAGTAATTCATGAAGTATAGGTCCAACGGAGGTCAAAATGTTCATGGCAATAAAATGCTGAAAGAGAATTAATGCTTAGGAATTTTGGAGCGTGTAAGTAAGGAATGTCTTTGATGTATTCGCTCCTTAGGTCAATAAGTAGTTTTTGAGGCAGGGAAGAAGGAAAGAGGTAAGGGAGGCGAGCGTAGTAAGCCACATGACTTAGTCAAGGAAGATACTAATTACTCTACTCTCTTCTCCTCGGGTCGGTCTGCCTGTCGATATATCCGCTTTTTATATCTTCTTTTTGGATCACAGCAGCTCATTTGGGATTTCACACTTGTATTTGTTTCTAGGCTTCTCATTGGCTGATAAATAAATTTCGCATAGACTCGCGAACTGGAAATTTAATATTTAATTAATTTTTAGTTTTCAACCGGAACATCTGCGCGGAGCCGGTGGCGCGGCGACGACTTTTGATCATTTACTTTTTGGTCGTGAAAGCGCAAACATCCGCCGGTCCCTCGCTTTTGCTCAGTATCACCACAAGTTCACTGGTTAATTTCTGGGAAAGGTAAAAATCTCACATATGATTGAGAATTTCTTTCTTTTTTCTTCCTCAATCCTCCAAACTTGAAAGTAGATGAGGGGAGTTATTTCACACTCACTACTACTTAGAGCTGATTCCCAGTTATGTTTTGAGTTGATTTGTGGTCTAAAATATAATTTGATACATGATGTTCAACTGGAAAAGTAAACACAGGCAACTTGATTAAGTTTGAAATCAATTTATTTTCTGAGCTTGTGCATATTTTATAATTAACTGGTTCTAAAATTTCCTATTCTCCTCCTAAGTGCAGAGCTTAGAATACTGAATTTGAAAATCATTTTTAACTTTGTTTTTACTTTTTACTAAATTTTTAAAACTACACCTTTTCTCTTGAAATCTAATTTTTTATAATTATTTTAAAGTAGGCTAAATAGGCTTACTTTAAAATGTTCTTGTATCGATTAAATGGGGTTATAAGTTTAATTAATCTGATACTCAGTATAAGAAATCTAGCCAATTGACTAGCGAATGATGATGATGGATTAGAGTAAAAAATAGTTGACGCGATTTTCCATCTAACTTTAACGGAAACTAGAGTTACGTCTCTTGATAACCATTTTCATGGCGGTCCACGTTTTAAAAGTTAGGGTCATTTTCAAGTTGACGTTTAATGTTTTCATCTATAAAGGTCTGAAACAAAAGGAAATCAAATACTTTCGCACATAGACTTGCTAAAGAAATAAGAAATCTTTTTTTTATTTTATTGTTTCCTTTTTTTTTTCGTTTTAATCACTTTTAGTATAATTGACTGACTTCATATTTTTTTCATTGCCTCACTGATTAATTTTCTTTTCATTCTGGTCTTTGTGTTACTTTGTGATATCGCTTCAGTTGGTTAGTACTGATAGGGAGGCTTTTATTTTGTTTCATTTTCTTTGTTTCCTTCCAAGATGAAGTTTGAAGTTTGTGAGTTGGTGTGTATGAAAGGTACACACCGACCCATTCAATTGCCACACAGAGAAACTGTGGTTATTGGTCGTACCAAAGAAACGAAAATATCAAACCCAAGATGTTCCAGGGAGCAACGTAAGTATAATACGTATTTAATATTTTTATATCTTTTAATAATTTTCTTCCGTAAAATCTTTGAACACTTGAGTAAAAATTAAAAAAAAGTCATGTTTTTGTTTTTTACTTTAGTCTCAATTAAACTTAAAAAACCAAAAAAAAAAAACCAGTTTTTTTTAAAATCAAAATGAAATTTATACTGATTTATAAACACTACAAAAGAAACAAAAACAACAACAACAAACAAACAAAAAAACACTTTTATTTTTACGGAGACTATGATCAACGAAAACTAGAGACTAGCGATTAAGTGATTTGTTTATTCTCCGTATAGAACAAAAAGTCGAATAATGGATCCGACGTAAATAAACGTTATTTCCGTTCTATGTTTAAAAAAAAAAGTTAGCATTACCGTAGATGCTTATTTTTTGCCATTACATTTACAAAATCCAGCTCTGAGTTAATTAATCTCAATTTAATAAATGACTTCGAAACACGTCCTTCATACAAAAAGGATTTTAAAATTTGTTTTTTTTTTGTTTCGCCTAAATGGCAGTTCTAAGTGTCAAGTGAACGTGCTTTTTGTTTTAAAATTACCTAAACAAAAAAAAAAAAAAAATTATTTAAAAGTTAAAAAGAAAACTTACTGTTCTCCTTACAACTAGCTTCAGTCCATCTTTCAGATAAAGCCAAAATTTTTAACTTCAAAGAAATTTAACATTAATTGTTTAAAAATTTGTTTTTCAAAAAAGCCAAAATTTTATTAAGATTAAAAAATCAAATTCAAATTATAAATTAGTTGACACTTGACTCAACTTGACAGTCGATGACAACTTTTTTTTTATAGGAATTAAATGCAAAATGTGAGATTAAGATCAGTATAACGACGAAAAATGTCCAATTATTTTTGTTTATTTATTTATTTATTTATTTAATATTAAGTAACTCAGATTTTTCTGGTGAAAAACATTAATTCGGAAATTCTTGCAAAAATCAATAATTGTCAGATTTTAATGAAACTTTTAAACTCCCCACACAACATAAATTAATGAAATTTCAAGAAATTACATTTTGTAGTGAAAGTTTGTTTTAAACACAGAATTCAATGGGGAATGTAAATCTATTAATTTCTTTTCTTTAAAACATTTTTCCGAAAATCTGTTCCATACAGTAAAATACAAAAATTGCAATAAAATGAAATTAATTATAGATAAGCTTTTTAATTGCTTTTATTAATAAGGACACTACTGAAAAAAAAAAATTTTCAGTGAATAATGAAATTTTAAAAGAATTGTTTTCATTTTTTTCTTTTTTAATTATAATAATTTATAAAATTTTAAAGTTTTTATAAAATTCTACAAAACCTTTGTGATAGGTTAAGTTATTGAATGAAGACAATATTTATTTACTAATCAGAAATTAAAAAGTCATTTCCTTGCAGGAAAAAAAATTAGGATAATTATGTCAATTATGGTCAACCAAATTTAGCTGTCATCAAGCGTCAATTATTTACGGCAAAAGTCAAAAAGATCAACGCTCCGTGATTAAAAAATAATTTTATTCTAAATTTCAAAAATTAGTGGGTGGAGGTACCTAAAACACTCATAACAAGAATCAAAACAAAATTTATTTTACCAAGATTTCGAATGTGTTTTAGAAATGATTAAAAATTAAAAAAAAAAATAATAAAAAATACTTTGATGTTTTAATAACATTAACATTTTGATGTGAAAACTTTTTTATTAAGTTCGGGCCCTTTTTTTCTTCATACTGTTTTTTCTATTGGTGAATTTATGCTTTGTTTATTGACTCATGAAAAGGTGTAGGTGTGTGTGAGTTTGGATTTTCTGTGCAATCAAATCTTATAAAATTTAACACCTGCTTGTGAATATACTCATTGAAGATCTTGGTTTAAACTGTTACCTGGCTTGAACACTAACCTCAATGCCAAATACTATCTAAGCACCAAGCAAGCTACATCTAATGTAAGCACCTTTTTAAAGCTATTATTGATTTGGTGAGTAAATAAGAATTGAAGAAAACATTTGTCAAAACATTAACAAAGAATTTATCTAATAAATATAAAAATTACTAGTTAAAATTCTAAATAATTTAAATGCTGTTTTAGGCCTGCACAAATAAAAAAAAAATGTGAAGGGCCACATTGTTTACAGAAAATTAGGTGCAAGAAGAAATCTTTAAAGTGAAAAAAATGGCACAAACCGACCAATGCATCCCCCCCCAAAGTATGTCTTAATGAAAAGGAAATATTTTGTATCATTTTTGAAGTTAATGAAATGGTAACCATTTTTTATTTGCTTTATTTTTTTTTTTTAGTTTATTTAGTTCTTGATACTTTGCTACACTCTCTTCTTAACTTTAATTTCAGATTAAGATTTTTTTTCTTTTGGATATTTCAACATTTAGTATTTTAAATATAACTCAAAACTAAAAGCCATGCTTCCATAAAACTGAATTTTTGTATATGATCAGTCACTGAATTTATTCTGAGGAATATATATATATATATATATATATATATATAAAAATTACAATTTCAAAAACCCATTGTAAGCCACATTTAGTGGTAACATGTTTAAAAAGATTGAAGCACAAGAAGAGAGATTCAATCTTTTGCACATTTTTATACTTGAATTAATAAAAACTATTCTGATCTCATATTTAATTTGTTATATTAATTTTCCTTGTAGTAAAATTATAATTTTTATGACTCATACCCCTGAAAATTCCACATATATATATAATACTGTTTTACAAAACACTTTTTTTATAGTTGAGATCTGTGCTGATTGGGAATCTGGTGATATAATGGTTAAGCAGTTGGGCAGCAACAATTCAGCAGTTGATGACCGAGAGCTCTTTAAAGGGGAGATAACCCGGTTACCTATGACTGCAACCCTATACATACTGGCAAATGAATATCCACACATTGTAAAAGTCAGGAAACATTATTCCAACTTACCTAACTCATTGCAGAGTAAAGAAAAATCAGAAAAAAAACGTCCTCTTAATCCAGAAGAGAAGAAGCCAGTCAAGAAAATCAAAATTGAGCAAAAGGACAAACCTAAAAAATTGTGTCAAAATTTTGAAGAAGATACTATGTCCAGTAGTCTGAACAGTTTAAAGACCTTTGAAAGTCCTTCTAAGAATGGAAAGTTAAAAATGAAGCAGGAAAAACTGATGTCACCAAAAATAGATGAAATGGAAGACCATGTAGAGGTAAATCAAAGCAAATTAAATTTTTAATTTCTGTTGTGAATTACCCCATCTAGTTTCTATAAATATTTATGGCAACCGGATAGTAATTTAACATGCAAAGGTAATATATTGTTTTCATTAATTAATATTAGTGAAAGCAATATTTTTTTGCTTGTATATCTTTTGTTATCTTTTAAAACTCTAAAAAAATAGATTCTTAAAATTATAGTTTGGCATTTGCTGATAGATGAATAATCACTGGTTTGCATGGCCATCTAACATGAACTGCTGCTCTTACACACTTGATTGAATTTTGCTGCAACGCACAATGAATGCTTGCATAAGATGCAGATGAAAATAAGTGACATTAAGTTTTCATTATTTGTGTGTTTTCTTTATATAATTGCAAGTATTTTAATGAATATTTAGTTTAACACATCACTCAATAAATCCCAGGCCTAACTAATAGAACAACAACTTTTAGGCAAAATTCGACTTTATTAATCCTTCTAGGATGATACACTGATTCCAACTGATACACTGATTTCAACTCTTCTCTAACAATTCAATGCCTTTTTTGTTGATGATTTGTCTTGGACCTCAAAATATGCCTTAGTTTCCAATATCACTTCTTCATTGGAGCCAAATCTCTTTCCCTGGAGCATTCTTTTGAGGTCTGCAAACATCCAGTAGTTGCTGGGGGCTCGATCTAAAGAATAGTGGATCATTTCAATCAACTTGTGATATAGTGTGTTGTCTTAGTGAATGATTACTTTTCTTCTTCATTTGTAGTCGTTTTTTGGTGATTTCTTTCTTCAAATGCACCAATAATGCTATATAATAGTCACTATTGATGGTTCTTCCTTTCTGAAAGTAATCATTGAACTAAATACCTTGCGCATACCAAAATATGAAGGCCAAAACCTTGTCTGCTGATGTTTGTGTCTTTGGTCACTTTGGATGGCTTTCATCTGCTGCTGTCTACTCAGCTGACTGCCGATTTGCCTGAGTAAAGTGGTGGATCCAAGTTTCATCCATTGTCACATATTTACACACAAACTTCTTGTTGCATTAAATAAATAGTTGCAAACAATGCTCTGAATTCTTGATGAGTTGTTGTTTTTGATTGACTGTGAGCAAATGCAGCACTCACTTTGAATTAACAAATGTTCATGCAAAATGGTGAATGAACTACCTTCTAATATGTTCAACTCCTGTGCTATATCATGCAGCTTCAATTTATGATTGGCCAAAACAAGTTTGTAGATTGTTTTGGTGTTTTTCAGGGAAAATTGCCGATTTTGGGCAACCTCAGTGTTCAGCATTTCTTAACAAGCAGAGTCTGAATAACACTTCTCAAGCTGTTGCTTTTCTTGAACAGTATTTTTTTCCATCAGAAAGCAATGCTTTATTTACACATGAAATTCCAATTTTTCCATTGTTTTGAAAATTTGTAACAGTAGCTTCACTTAAATAACTGTAATTTGTAAACTAATAATCCAATTGGGTGTAAATTTTATCACATGCCATTTGAAGGTGAGTACTTCATAAAAATCATATGGGTTTTTTATTAGTGGCACCACCTATATGTCTGGGACTTATTGAGTGATGTGTTAATTATACTTTTTAGTATATTTTTATTTTCACCAATTAATTTAAATTAAAAAAATTAAAATTTGATGAAATTATTTTTTGAAGACCTGTACCAGTAAGCTGAACTTTTAACATTAACCAAGTATACTTGTAACCAAGTATGACAAATTTTTGATATATTTTTCTTTTGATATCTAACTTCAGATGTTTAATTCTAACTTGATTTAACCCAGTCACTTAATAAATAGGTTATATATTGTTTGTTATTCATTTAAATATGTTCTCCTCTATATGCTAAATTTTTTATTTTGTGTGTTGATTTTGAAGATGCACAAAATTAAACAAAAATTGAAAACTCTGAAGGAAGAACAAGATTTGGAAAAGTGTCTAAAAACAAAATTAAATGAGAAGAGCGATACCAGCATTAATCCATGTCCAAAAAGTGTGTGGACCCAATTTAACCAATTGATGGTTTATAATAAAGTGGGTCTCATCAGTCGAAGCAAGGTAAGAATAAAAACAAAATTTTATTTTTGCTCAGATAAATATTTTTTTCTTCCAAATATAAGTGAGAAAACGGATATGATCTCACTGTATATTACTATCTACCTACTAAAATTTGGGAATGGAACTTTAGAACACAAGATCATTGTGGCTAGTTAGAAAATAGAAAGCAGAAAATGAATTGGCTAAATATTAATATTTGAAATTATGTGAAACAAAGGTAAGTAGTGGCACACAGGCTTATATGTGCAGATCAAGAGAAAAATGAAAGGGCAATAGGACTAATACTAGACCAGAGTATATAAAAATGTGTTCTAGGATATGTCGGCTAACAGAATTATTTTAGGTAAACTGGTTTAAAGAACAATCAAGGTGTGTATGGACATTGAAAAACTGAGGAGTAGAAATAAAAAATTAGTGTGACTACATAACGTTTAATAAGAAATTGAGGAATGCAGTTTTCCACTGTAAAATATTCATTTTCTGACTGCAGGAGGAACTGTCTTTCAGTGATGTGTAATCTCAGAATAAAATTATGAGAATTAAAGCCAAAGTAGTACCCAAATTGCAGTATGACAGATTCCTGAATGACCTGTATTGGAAAGAGATATATACTGACAGCATTAAAAACAAATGCTATGAACTAAATGAGAATGGAGGTTTAAAGTAGGACACATGAGAATCTTTAGTGATATCAGCAAGTAAGATCATCCCAAGAGAAACTAGACAAGGAAAAAAAGGAGTGGATGACTGAAGAAATTGTCAACATGGTGAAAAGGAATTAACAAACAACACTAAGTTATGGTACTGAATATAGTTACAAAAAGAAATAAATAAATGCAGACAGGCAAAAGAGAAATGGCTTAATGAAAAGTTTGCTGAAATAGAAAGAATGAGCATCACAGATAAGGCAGATATGCATAAAAGGCTAAGAGAAATAACAGTATGAAATATGTGCTTATTGACAGGATATATAAAATCAAAAGAAGGAATGCTGGTAATAAATAAAAAATACATAAAAAAATGGTATGTATACATTGAAGGACTCTTCCATGATGAAAGAGGAAAACTTGCAATACACAAAAATATGGAAAAGACAGAAATATTAAAATCTGAAGTGAAATCACTGGTCAAGTTGAACAAGAACAAAAGAGCAAAGCCAGATGAAATTGTAATAGAGATGCTGGCAGCCTTAGATGATTTCAGTATTGACAAAATTACATAAATAATAAAGGTATGACAATGGTGATATACTGGAAGACCTTAGATCAATGTTCATAGCACTGCCAAGTATTTTTTGAATGAGTTTGGTGCCATGCATAGTATCTATATGAAATTCTCAATCTGATGAGGCTATTTAAGAATATGACTTTCAGGTCAATGTTTTGGTTTTGTAGCAATTTGTGGCATTAGGCAAAACTATCTATTCTATGTTCAATTTCTTATATATATATATATATTTTTAACAGTATGGTTCATCCTGTACATGGCCTGTAGGCCACTCAAGATAGAGGGTTACGTTAAGGAGTGATTTTTATGGATAGGAGAGGAAGATAATGGTTGATTCTAGACTTGAACAGGTCAAGGTTGTAGTGCTCGGGAAAACATCCTCTTGAGAGTTTGTTCCATAGGGCCGTGATTCATGGGAAGAATCTGTTTGTGTGGAACTTACTTCTTGCTGATGGAATACAAAGGGAGTGTTGGTGGTTTTCTACTATGTAAGTGGCATGACAGGTCCTATCTGTGAAATTTAGATCTAGTGGAACCAAGGAAATGCTTTTGAACTCTATCCAGACCAGTCTGGATAGAGTTCAGAAGAGTGTGGTCTGGGCAGTTCCAGCCTTGATACAGGAATAGTACATCATTTTTGGCTTGATCTAGGTCGAGGATAGCATGAAGAATCAGATACTTATTGGAGTGGTATAGGGAACTGGTCATTTTACCTGCATTTTTAGCAATGGATCATATATAGGAATTCCACTTTAGGTACCTCCATTAAATTGCAAAAAAACCCAGCATAGTATGAATTAAAAGGGTCCAACACTTAATAAAACGAACATTTTCCATCAAAATGTTTATAATATTATTAAGAGTAAAAATAGACATTAAAAATAAAAATTAATAAATGTCATAACATTTTATAAATTATTGAGTTAGCTCTGCTGTTATTTTTATTCTGTTATTAAATTGTAAAATTTTTTAAAGAAAGTTTTATATTATTTTAATTTTTATTTTTCATAAAACATCTTCAACGTAAACTTACAAAGCTAAACTAACTAAAATTCCATAAAATATTGGATAATTGCTGAAAACTGCGTTAATTTTTTAATTTTAACAGTTGAAAATAAAAAAAAAAACAATTTGTATGAATAAGATTTATACCAAATTCATCTTCCATGCTTTTGGCCGGATACTGTAAATCATCAGTTTTCGGCTGCTGATAACGTGATGACAGCTGTGATAACAAGGCCACTGTAATTGAGAAATACTTTTTGAAACATTTTAAGCAGTAAGCAAGTAATTCTTGTTTCTAGTCAACTTAAAGTAAGTTTAAATTTGGTAATTTGAAGAAAATAATGTGTCAGTAAGGTGTATTTTATTTTTGTAAGATTTTTTAAAACTGAGAATTGGCTTCTGTTTACAATCAATGAAAAATGGCAGAAAATTTGAAATTTAAAAAACTTTTTTTTTAAATTTAGAAATTTTTTGATTCCAATCAATATAATTTTGGTTTAAAATACACCAGAGTATTTTGCTTACTGGAATTATTAAATTTAATCCCTTGGTTTTCAATTAAAGCTAATTTTAAAGCTTGAAGATAACTTATTTATTTTTAAAATTTCAATTCAAATTTAGGTATAGAAAAATGAGTGGAGGTACCTACATTAGATAGTGGGTATGAGTTTGAGTCCCAGTATCATCTCGAGGCATGGGACCTCCTTGAGGAAACATCTTTTCATTATGAAAGGTGGTGATTCGGTAGTGATGGAATGTAACCAGTTTGATTTCAAAGGCATTGAATATAACCAGCCAATTTTCTCCACACTCGGTAGTTAGTGTTAGATTGGAAGAGAGGTCATCTACTAATCTCTTACTGTCAAGACTTTTGGAGGTGTGTCTATATATCGTATTATTGGCATAGAAATTTACAAATGATTGGAGTATATTCTTAGGTAAATCATTTATGTAAATCAGAAAGAGGGTTAGGCCAAGAAGTGACCCTTGGGGGACACCTGCATTGACCACCAGGGTCTCAAAGTTTTGGCCATTAATAACTTCTTTCAGTGATCTACCTGTTAGAAAGGATTTTATAATAGAGAAAACATTTCCAGTAGTTCCATAGCTGGAGAGCTTGTGTAGTAAACCCTTGTGCCACACCCTGTTGAAGGCCTTTGAGATATCTAATGCTATGGTTTTTGTGGTATGTATGTCATCAAGGGCTTCACTAATTATGTGTGTAATAGTAGTCAGGATGTCAGCAGTGGATAAGGCTGTACTGCTTGTCACACAAGAGGTTCATCCTGTACAGGTGCTCATTGTAATGGGTCTATGGTGGGGGCGGGGGGATCAGTGGACCATGTTTTTGTAAACCAGACATATGCTTGCCACCTTCCACATACCTGGGGAAATATTTCTCCTTCAATCAGTGCTTAAATAATTTTACTAGAATCAGGAATAGTTCTTGATTTATATGCTTAAAGACAACCACTGGAATTTTAGACAGGCCAGTTGCTTTTTTGTGGTCTAGGTTTTTAATAAGTCTAGAGACTTACTGAAATAAGTATATTACTGATACTAGCTGTACCTGGCCATGTGTTGTTGTGGCTCAGTTTGGTTAAATGGAAAAAAAGAAAAGAGAAAGCACACATAATTTACCAATGCTTGTGGGTACACAATATTTTAGTTGTTTCATTGTCTGTGCAGATATAGATTGTCTGGTTTGCAGAGAGTTGTGTTTGACGTTGTTCTGCTGTTTCTCGTTGACATCTTTCAGTCACTCTCAGCCTGCCACGTTCATTCTGTTGAGAATGAAGATGATCTTAATAAGAAATGCTTTGTTTACCTTCAATTTGTAATTTTCCTATGTTTTCTATGAAATAACAAAGTTGTCTGTTAAGCTGTCCATATTGAAAATCAAAGTTTTTTTGGTTTGGCTCTTATCGGCTCTAGTCAACTTTGCAAAATATATATTTTTTTTAATATTGTAATTTTTTTATTATAAGGTATATAAAAATGTGCTTGTATTCAGTTAAAATGTTATAATCAAATTTCAAAACAATTGGTGCAGCCATTTTCTAGATTAGCGGAAAGTAACAAATAGACAATTACATTTTTATTTATCTAGATTGTGCTCAGTGAGATTTGGGAAGTGGATGGCCTTTGTCATTTAACATTGGGTTTGATGCAAAGATGGAAGCAAAGAGCTTTGCCTTATCTGTTGAGGGAGATATGGCTTCAGGGCTATTTATAATAGTGGGCACAGCCGCTTTGCCTCTGTTCATAATTTGAGTGGTGATCTTCCAGAATTCATAAGATCTAATTTTTTTTCTTTTCAACCTTGGTCTGGACAGTTTGCACATAGCTGCACTTTGTGTTTTTCTGAACTCTCTAACAGTGATTGCGGGCAGTTCTGAAAGAATTAAGAGCTAGACTACACCATTCTTTGAGATAGATTTTGAAGTAGTGGGTCTGGTGAGCTATGGCCGAAACAATTTCAGGCCTTGAACCAGGGCTGAAATTTTTTAGGTGTATAAAGCACTCCATTCCAGAAATGATTCATTCAGACATTATGATAGCAGTTTTGGGAGCAGCATCTTTGAAGCAGGTTAGGAGAGGAGCTTCTGTCATATAGGACTGAAAGTTTTTCCAGTTTGCCTTCTCATAACAAAAATCTGTTCTATAGAATGGTAAAATAGGAGATGTCATTATTTTGGAATCAATCTAGACATTGATTAGGGAATAATCAGATGTTCCAATGCAGGGTAAAACTTTTGTTATGCATTTGTCAGGGTAGAATGTTAGAAAAAGGTTGTCCTGTTTCATCTGGTGGGTTTTTCAATGATCTGGGTTAGATCACAAGCAATGGCGAAGTCTCTGCAATATCTACCTTCCTCATCAATTTTGTTAGAGTAGACTAATCACTCTTTGTGGTGAACATTGAAGTCACCACATATATGAAAATTGGCTGAGGAAAATTCAGTGATGATATTGTCAATCCTTTTTGATATTTGATCAAAGATTAGTGACCCTTCATCCTGAGGATGATAGAGAGAGAAAAGACAAATGTGCTACTATGGATAAGTGCCATGTAGAAACATATATGGGAAATTAGGATCCTAATTTTTGTGTTCCTGTAGCAGGGAAACCCATCCTTGAATTAGGTATGGAGCTTGTGGTAATTTAGTTGGTCATATGTTATAATGGGTGAGCAACCTGGGATTGTGAGCTCCTGCAATAGAATTCAGGCATTGATACCTGTTTCAGATAAGAACAGGAAGTTAGGTTTAGACTGAAGAAAATAGAATTCCACTTTTGGAAAGTTGAAATTTAGATCTATACTAAATTTGTTAGGACTGATCAATATGTCATGGTATCTGAAGTCTTTAGTATTTAATAATTCTCCATCCTGAATTTGAAAAGGTTTATCTTGAGTCCTATTTCTTGGAACATTTGAAGGTACTATATAAAGAACTGCTTGAACTGCTAGTTAAGTTTGATTTACTAAGACAATTTAGAACTGGGTGCAAACTGCCTTTATATGGATAAAAAATTAATTTAGTAAATACAAAAAATAGAAAGGGCTGTAAGACAAGTATACATCTTCTTACTAGACTTATTCAGCCTTTTACAGTGAGGTGAATATGAGAAGTCCTAGAACTTGTTAGTGAACACACCATTTACAAGATAAGGTATGCAGATTTGGCACAGTGTTGATGACAGACATCGAAAGGAAAGTAGAGGAACACCTAGAAAAGTAGTAAATGCAAAGTTAGAAGAAAGGACTGAACATCATTTAGAAGAAGATAGAATATATGGCTGTCAGCCAGAGGAATAACCCAAGATGCAAACTACAAATTGAAGATCTCAAAATGAAGCCAGTACAAAATTTTAAATATCTAGGAAGTGTTTTAACAGAGCACAGAAAATGTAGCACCAAAATCCAAACAAAAGAGACTGTTATGCAATATTTGTCTTATATATCAGTGAAGACAAGACAATATGTGGTTCTGCAGAAGAATGCTGAGAATGCCATAGATGGAGCATGTGAGCAATGAGAAAGATTTAGAGAAAATGGAAACGAGGATACTTTTACTTTGAACGAGAAAGAAAGTTGAAATTTCTCAGATACTTAATGATTAAAGAGGGTGTGTAGAATTTGATACTCATAGGACATATTGTAAGAAAAACAGCTCAAAGCAGCAAATAACTTACCTAATAACCTTTTGAAAATGGTTGGTAGAACAAGATTAGAAGAGATAGCAAAAGTCAAAATTTACTAAGAGCTACAAAGGATAGGATTCTGTGTCATACATGTTTTGAAGGGACATGTTACATATAGGTGTTGTTAATCTGTCTGGAAACCTTTTTTACTGTATGATAATAGTTAACTTTTAGCCTGATATGAAATGAAGCTTTAACCCCATTAATCTGACACATGTGTATCAAACAGAAATTCTTTTCATCAAAGAGCCAAAATAGCTTCTCAGCCTATTTTTATCAGGTATTTGACTAGTATGAGATATGACAGTTATATCCAAAGAGATGCTAAAAATTTCTTGACCTCACCAAGAAGGGGTTCCAAAATAAATTGCAGTGAGAACTAGGTCAAGATGAGATCAGTTGCCAATCTCTGATCATCGGGTTATATCATTAGCATAGATATTCACAAATGATCAGAGTATACTCTTAGGCAGATCATTTATGTGAAATAAAAAGATGGGTTAGTCAGAGAAGCAACACCTGGGAGACGCATTGATTGCTAGATCCCCCTGGAGGACTGGTCATTAACAACTACCTTCAGAGACCTACCCATTCCAGTAAATTCTATAGCTGGAGAGATTGAGCAACAATCTTTTGTGCCACACCTTGTCAAAGGCCTCTTTATTTATTAAACGCTCCCATATTGTATTTATTTCTATGTTAGGCCTACTAAGCCTACCAAAAATGTAAACAATAATTTGCATGTAAATAACTATTCAAACCAGAGATTCTAACAGAAAGAATAACAGTGAATTTTACAAAGTTATTGTGAACCTATTTCTTTTGTTTAATTCATCACTTAATTTTCACTATGGAAAGAGAAGATTTTTTGTTTTATCACCTGATGAACACATTGCTAGTCTATATCAAAATGTCCTTCATGTCCAGGTTTATGTAAATACACTTATATTGATTTAATATGCTTAAAATTAACTGTGTGGATTCAACCTTCTTTCAGATAGCTGGTTTTGACTTGGATGGAACTATCATTGGCACCAGATCAGGCAAAACCTTTCCACAGAATTATGAGGACTGGAGGTATGTGTTCAGTGAGCATATATTTTGAATATTTTGTTATGTTGATATGAACATATATTTTGACAGTAATCACTGAATTATTTAGGCATTTGGTTAATAAAAAGAATAGGCCTTTAACCAAGAAAAGAACAATGCAGTGTCAAAAAGAAAATAGGTTGATGAACAAGAAAAAGTGTAGCAGTGACTTACCTCAGCAACCTAAATGGGCCAGAGTCAGGTGTATGTTTTGTAAGGGAGTGTGGCGACGGCGAATTGGCAAGCATTGGTCAGATGGAGAATTGGACAGCACTTTGTGGTAAACAGAATTGGTGTCACTTGTAGCCGTTTATATTTACTGTGCTGAGCGCTCATTGGCTGAGTGGTAGCCAGGTCGAGTGGATAAAACGTGGTATGCTCATTTTGAGGGGGTGTTGTCGTTATTCGAGACGTCATTCGCGTGAGAATAGCGTTTCAGAGATTAAAACAAGATGTGTGGATTGTGTTTGCCTGTTTGAAATACTTTCCTGTGGTTGCTTCCTACCAATACATGTTTTTTCTTTTTTTGCAACAAATGGTAACTAGAGTTGTCATTTGATCAATTATATGTACGATTATTATGGGCCATTATTTAAACTGTTTTCTCCTGATATAAGGTGGAGATAGTGATTGAAAATAGAAAGGGGGAAAATTGAAGAGATTCTGGAAATAATACATGAAATTGCTACCTGCAGAGCATAGAAAATTTAATAGCAACAGTAATATTAAATAATAGCTCTGTTTATTAGGTAATAATCTCAAGTGTTTGTGTTTTCTGGCCAGTGGATGGGGTATTTGAAATTAGTTTTTTAAGCAGTATGCACTTGACCAAAGGGTAACAAAAGAACCAATAAGTAAAAGAAAACATTTGGGGTTAAGTGACAACAAAGCTAGACATTGATGATTTTTGATTGATGGTCTATAATAACAATCACAGTTGGGATCGAGGAAGCCAGTTCTGATTTGCCAACCACCTGTCATGATATGTAGCTGGGCAGAGATTTAATAGCTGTTATATTAACATGGCAGAAATTGTCCAAAGTATCACCTGCTTACCCACTTAGACCAAGCAAGTGAAACTCTAAATAATACACCTTAAATATGTTGGAAACTGGGGTTCATTTCCCATTTCTTGATTATAGTATTTGTTTTCATCTTTTGTTTCCTTTTGAACATGCAGTGGGCCTTTCCTAGTTTTTGTGAATGAGAATAGATACAATGCTGGGTTGTTGGAAAAGCTGATTGTGGGCAAACAAATAAGTTTTCAAGAAAACACTATATTTTCCATATAGGTTATCAAGTTTTGTGTTGAACAGGATAACTGCATTTTCCAAACAACTTTTTAGGATACAAATACCATGTGAATTTCAGCTTATGATTTAGTTTTCAGATCTATAAAGATTGTCATTGATTTTAAGAAAAAGAAACAAATTAAAGATATTGAGTCATGTGAACATAATATTGGAAATTTTGATAAAGGGAAACAATACTTAGAACAATAAAATGATTGGAAACATAAACAAGGTAAGAACAAAAATAACTAAGAATGTCACAAAAAAAGATTTGAAAACAAAAGCATAAGAAAAGTGTCATGATCAGCAAAAAGTATTTGAAGAGGCTGATGTTTTGAATGAAACTAGAGAAAGGATGCAGAATATTAAGAACATTAACTACAGACAAGAAAACTAGCAAAGTAAAGTATTAAGTAAATACCACAAAGAGAAACATACAAGAGTTGAGTAAAGAATTATGTGAAAGCTAATTACTGGTAAATGTATTAGTGGTAAATGTAGAGCTATATTTTATATGGACTTGATGGTTGGCATAGGGGTCATACTTTTCATGGAAATAGTTAAAATAGTAAATGTGATTCTGAGGACAATGGAGAATTAATGATTGTGGCTAGTATTAAAGGCAATAAAATTCATAGGTCACTTGATGGCATAAACATAAATGCAAAGAATTATTGTAAATTTTTGGCCAAGACATTTTTTTTTTGAGTACTACTGGTCACAACTGGAAAGCTTTAAACTAAATAGTATATTTTTTCACATTCTGCAAATCCAACTTTTGCCTACTTTTCTAAAAATAGATTTCAGAATCATCAATTTGATGGAATGACCTCTAGCTTTTCAAGATATTAATCAAAAAGAAATTTTGTGATCCATCATTAAAAAAAAGTTGTATATGAGAATGGAAAATCATGTTCAATTGGCAAAGTTTAACATTTGAAGGAAGTTTCAAATGTTTAGGTTTTATTAACATTCTAAAAATTGCTTTTTAAAATACTGAAAATTTGTCAAGGGAGTGTACAGTAATAGTTGTGTCAAGGAAAAAAAGTCTGTTTGATAACTTTTCACACCATTCAGTCACACAAAATTTCTCATAAGGGATAATAACTGCTGCAAGAATTGTAGAAAAGTTAAATTAATGGATTAACCGATGAAGGCTAAATGTGAAAGAACCAATATTAATATCAAGTATATGGTATATTGTGTTAACCAAATATATTTTTCTATAGCCTATATCTTTGGAAGTTATTTATAAATAACATTTATGTTGCACTTTGCTTGATAAAAACTGATAATTAATAACCCATTTTTTTTGTAGAAAATATTTGTATAATAAAATCTTAAATAGTATGCAAGAAATATACAAGAAACTTATCAGGTATTTAGGACATTATTTACATTTGGATTAATATCCTAATCTTGATGTTTCAGCCATCTGTTGATCAAAGTATCTTTTTGGGAATTGCTGAGGACCTTAGTCTGAATGTAAATTTAAATAACTCCTCATTCAAAAAATTCGGACAGAAATTATTGAAAAATTCATTATGATTTCCATCATTTATGGATTAGAATTTTTTTTTTATTTAAAGGATACTTTTCCCTGAAATTCCTGGAAAATTGAAGAAAGTATTTGGAAACGGTTACAAAATAGTACTTTTCACAAATCAAGTAAGTAAAAAACAACTTCTACTGGATTTTATGCAATACACTAAGAGTCTGTATTAATCAGCCAAGAAAAAATTCTAAAAGAATTCAGTGGCACAACATTTGACAGTTGGCCTAAAGCATATTGATTCCATTTCCTTCAGAAAAAAAAATTCAAATTCTTTCCCTTAGTATTCTTATAAAAATGAAATAATGATCTTTTACCAGTTGGAAACTTTGCCAGTTGAAAATCTAAATGTGTGTTCAGTCAGTTAAGTGCCATACATAATACACAGTTGGGTGATCATGTCTCAAAAGAGATATGACTGACTGGGTAGAAGATTTTCCTGCAGTAGGTTGCAATTACTTTCTGCGGTAGACTAGATGCCAACCAAGGCTATAGAAACCAAACTGTTCTGTTATTTAACCCATAACTGGAGGTAAGAGACAGATTAATACCTTTCCCAAGGGTATTTGTGCATAAGTGAATGCAAGGAATTCAACTGGAATTCGAACTCGGTTCTCTGATTTCTTGTTCCGATCTGATATCCACTTCACCACAATGCATGTCAAATATGTGCTACAAAGCTAAAAGCATGCTGTTGGAACAATTGTTGCATTCAAAATTTAGTTTTATGATATCTCCAACAGCAGGAATACCTAATCTTTGTTTATTGCATTGTCAAATTCTTTTCTGGCTTGTATTATGTTTATTTCAGTTATTAAGCAGTAGAGAAACTTTTATTCTCATTTAACTATGTGATATTGATATTACACTATGGAGCTTAATCCCATCCTGTACTTTGTTAGGCTCTACTTCTTCACTTCAGTTGATGTAAAGGCAAGTAAAGACACCTTATCTTTATCATTGTTACTTTAAAGTGATGTTTGTTAGTGTTGTTTTGCTCACTGTATCTTTGAAATAGTGACATAAAGTTAACTCTTTGCTTAGTGATATGACTCTTACTTCTTTCATTCATTTATACTGTATGCTCAAACAGTATAAAAATAGGAATAAGTTAGAACTCTGCAGGGGGAGTTGAAGTTGCTTTGAATTGGATTTATAGTAAATGTGACCAGAAATTAGAAGGTTGGAGTTATGTACAAGGCTTTGCCTATACCATATAAGGTTGGCTACTTTTATTAGGTATTCCAAACTACTCGAGTTTACATTAAAAATGTGTGAAAATAGTTAAATTTCCTTTAATTTCAGCTGCAGATATCTTGTTTATTTTCAAGGTTATTTTGATATAATTAGGATGTAAGCAAGAATTTAATCTTTTCTCTTTATAAAGATAGAATTTCTTGTATATGATGATTAGTTTTTTTTTTCTCCATTCCTTTAAATTGTGTCACTATTTCAAAAACTGGCACTTTTTCCCCACATTTTCAAAACTGACATTTTCACAGTAATGTTTTACAAACTTGTTGCACTCCATGTTTTACTCATATCAAAGTAGTACCATTTTGAAAAAAGAGAAGATGCTCATCAATTTGGTGTTAGAAGTTGTCTTTCTCAAAATGTTTCTGTTGAAGTGGATGAAATACCAGAAAAATTCAACATTTAAAAATTAAATTTCCACCTTGTTGTAGAGCAATGCCTTATCTTTAATAATAAGCTGGTTTCATATCTTTGTGCTCCTACATCTTTAGGTGCAAGCAAATCAGATGTTATAATGCATTCATTTTTACATAACCACTGGGTCTGACACATCAAAATTTTATTGTTGATCAAGTGAACAAACATTGTCAGCTAAACCTCATTTTAAATCAGACTTGTGTTATTGATGGATTTTCTTCTTCTTCATGTGCTGTGTCCTTTCAGGATGTAGGTGATCATAGATGCTTTTTTCTTGTTTACATCCTCTCCAACACCTTACCATTGCTCATGTGCTCAGTCCATGATATCTTCAGCATCCTTCTGTAAAACCTGAAGGATTTAATTATTGTATTTTCTCCAAAATGTCACGCTCAAATCATTTTTGCTTTGAGTGTTGTTTTATGCATTTTCTTAAAATAAAAAACATTAAACAGAATTCATATTCTGAAATATTTTTTTTTATTTTGTAATATAAATTCTGTTGAATGAATATATTTTTAGTTCACACTCTCATGTCCAGAAAAAATTAAAATAAAGTTTTAAAAAAGTGTCCAGTTTTCCTTTTAATCACTATTCATTCCATTTAACATTCATGGTTGGCTATATTTTCTCTAATTTTTGGGATCTATGAATTGAAAATTTAATTAAAAATGAACTTTACAAAAAATAATATAAAGGAAAATAAAGTAATTGAAACGTAAATTTCAAAATGTAATCAGTTTCTTTTTTCTTTCTTTGATTATTTGATTAATAATTCTAGGGATTAGGTCTTATTTCAAACTTAAAATGAAAACGTTAACTTTTCTTAAAAAAATTGGATATATTTAAGTTCCTCAACTTTTGTAAACATACTTTGTCTTTTTGTAATTTTTTCCATAAGCTGTATGGAAGATAATTAGCATAACATTTTTTTGAGTGGGAATCTGTTCATTTGTTTTCTTTATTAGTTTTTTTCTGTGCCAGAGACAGCTCTTCAGGTGTTTAATAAAATTTACATTTAATATTCTGTTCAGTGGATGATGAATTTCATATCCTGAGAAGTAGTTTTCTAAATACTACAAATAGGCTGAAGAAGATCCCAAACTTCTTGCAATGTGTACTGATAAAGTTAAAAACTGTAATGAAAGGAATAAACATTACAGGGATATGACTTTCAATGGAACTTCATCCCTACCTTTAAAGGAACAAAGGAAGGAAGAAAAAGCACAGAGTGAATTGTGATGAATTTGTGATGAAGAAGAACCACTTCAAATGACCTTTAGTTATGAGTGTCAAGGCCACTGGGTTTCAGTATACTATTACTATTTATTTTTACATTGCCCAAGTCATTGATATTACATTATATCCTCACTGTGTCAATCCTGGTCTATATCGGCCATACTCAATGGTAAGCAATAATTTAGTCCTATGACCCATGTTGATCTTCAAGTTCCTTCATGGCACTGTGGTTGACTCCTCAGTCATTAAAAATGTTGACTCCTCGTTCATTAAAACATTGCTCATTTTACTGCTGGTATCATATTGGTGGCACAGTTACACTTGATTTAGCTGGCATTTGTCAGTTCATGACCATTCACACCTCTGCTACATTGTATTTTGATCTCAGAGAGTGAGAAGATTGCTGTTGAAGCAAACTTGAAGTGAACACAGCAAAAAAAAATGGTTTGGCATAAAGAATTAACTCAGGTTAAAAAATGTAATAATGGTTTGGTTTATGTATACTTATTTGTATACAGTAGTTTTAACCCTTCTCACCAAAAAATAAAATGATACTGGGAGCTTCTTTAAAGTCTGCAGATTGCGTTATCAGTAACTTAAATTTCTAAGTTCTGTTCTCAGGGCTGACACAAGGTCTTGGTCAGAAGGTCTCGCTGTCTTCTAATCTCTTAAATTTTTTCTAAGTTCTGGTCTTTTGTGATCTTCACTCAATCTTTTATCTCAATCTCTGATCTGTCAGCTGTCCAAAATCTCCGGCATACAAGGAGTCCTGCATTCAGCAGGAGTGGGGATTGACCAGGGTTTGGTTTGGTTGTATTCTAACTTCAGAATCACACTCTTTGTAAAATTCCATATTCTCAAAGTGATTTTTTTCCAAATTTGGGGTTCAGCCTCTTTTTGAGAGTGGTCAGAGGAATCAAGCTACCACTTTTTACTCAGACTTCCTTTGTGTCTTATATCACACTGCTGATTCACATGGGTAAAGCTAATCTATCTCTTTTTTTCCTCTAACCTCAGTCTGCTTCCTGTGACAAATCCAAACTTTCAAAATAGCATAGTGAAAAGATATGCTAAATCATTAGCCTTTTCTTTTTATCAACTTGTCTCATGCTGTAATTTCTCCATTGGCCAGACCACTCAAGAATTGATAAGGAAAGGAAAGAAAATTATTTCTACATAATTGTTATTTTGGGCTTTCTTTATTGACCATATATGTCTTCTATTTGACATCTTGAGTATACAGTTATCAGCAGGAAGTAGAGAGGGACAGTAGTCTTGGTTTTGCTCATTGTTACTGAATTCCTTCTAGTTAACTCTGGGTTCAATTCTTCTTGAAATTATTTTAAAACATGATTTACTCATTGATAAATTTGGTATGCTTTTTATGTTTTGTTAAGCTCTCTATGTCTATTAAATCTTTTAGATGTATTGTGAGTATTATCTAGTGTCTTATATGCCCATATAACTCTCTTTTACCATTACTTACTGCTGGAAAATGTAGGTGGCTATCAATGTTGACTAGAATGAATGGAATACTGTAGAACTATCACTCAATATATGTACATTTCTATCAGTTTGCTGTGAGTATTTTATCAAAGAATAGACTCCTAGTCAGTTGTGAAAATTGAAGGAGCATGGGTAGAAAGTGTGACTGTTAGTAGTATTAGTTGAATTATTGATTTGGCTACAATAAAGTTCGGTGATGGATGATGATACTAAATATGATGGGATCAAGTGTGTTAAGTTGATAAAAACATTTGTAGCATTTTTAGACAAACTTTCGTTAATATAAACTTATAGTATTATTAAATTATCAAAATATTTTCCCTAACTCTGCATCATCTGATGATTTTAAAATATACTTGGTGTCTTGAAACACCGAATAAATTTTAAAAAAATCGTCAGTTCAAAATTGAAATTATTATTTTAGCTGAAAGGTAGCAAAAGATGATAGAATGTTAGGGATATGAATTCCATTTCTCTATTGTTATTGGAATGACTAATCAGAGAATGAGTATTGCATAAGGCAAAATAAGTGAGGTTGAAGATGATAAATATTGGGAATAATCTGCATGTGGAAGAACTTTTTATGCTAGGTTCATACTCTTTTGCAATATAAATATTGCAGGAAAATCTAAAGTTAACTTTCCTTACCTAGGAAAAAAAATATTTTCTATTCCAATATATCATTCATTTGTATTACCAGTTAATTTTAGTGCTGAGTAATTAGTTTGTCCATGTTTTAGACATTTATAATACATAATTATCTTTAAATTTTCTAAACACAGAAATTTTTTCTTTACTAGATTCACTTTAGATTCATATATTGACGACTGTTTAGGATCTGACCATGATCTTCTTCATTTTAGATTCTTATAAATTTATCTTTCATCACATGTATCTATATTGTTTGAATCTGAGTTTTCTCTGTGTGAAACAAATGAAAAACAAGTTTTTAAATGCTGATTGATATGTGAATTCCATTTCTCTATCTTCTGAAATTTTCATAAGACTTGTAAAGAAAGCTAACTGACAAACAATAAAGAGCTGAGTCCTTTCATACTATGCATGTTTAGAGGTTCTTGGTTAATTGTGAGTATTCAAATCTACAGTAGCAGAATTGGATTGATCTGTTTTAAGAATTGCAACATGTAGCAAGAATAAACAAGAAGTGATACAACAAATGAACTAAGTTTCATAAAACTTCTCTTGGGAATATCAAAATGACATTGTCTTCAGCCTTACAATGTTAAAATCAATTTTTTTTGTACTTATAACTAGATAAGTGATATTTGTAAATATTACATTTTTACAATGCACTTTTCTCCTTTATCTTAGCCTTAGAGATTAGTATATATTGTAATTATGATTCAGTAATCCTATCTCTTAATTATCTGATTACTACTAGATCTCCATTTAATTAAGGGAAGTTCAGAGAAAGGGTGCATGATGACACATTTGTATCTGTTTTCACTACCAATGTTAAGGAGCCCTGTCGGCAGGGCTTCAGAAAACGCCGACTGCACCACTGCAGAGGGTAAAAGCCCCTCATTGGGGCCACCTGTTGGCCATGGGTGGTGACCCGTAATGCCTGGAGACAGGATTCTGGTGGTTGAGCAATCCATGACCCGGAGTTAGTGGTCGGGGTTCTGCAACACTCCACTTCAGCCCTTATCTGGACTAGATGGGCGGTCGAATAGGCCTGATCTGATCAATCGGCTGGTCATATCATGCACTAAATTAGACTTACTTAACATGAAAATACGCTCATGCTCTCCACATCAGATAATAAACTGATTTAGTAGTGGTTGCTGTAGGGTCAATTGACCATGGTGACTATAGAACAAACATTGCTGTATCCCCTTGACCCTTTCTATTTTGTTACTTGGATAGGAAAATAGAGACCACTAGTACTTGAGTCTTACATTATGTTCAAGTATATCAATCCTGTAGCCCTGAAGTGCCCAAGCGAATGAGCTTTCCCCTTGGCATTTCCCTACATATAGGACTTCATGGTGGGTGAGGAACAGAATTAACAAAGGAAAAAGAAAAATATATTATGAGCTACAAAACACCAAGTAAAAAAAAAGATTTCTGGAAAGTTCGGACAGTGAGCCCGATAAGCAACCAGACACTTTCCCACATTTTATTGTTCTAGAATCTAACTCCAGCAGACCACTGACCATACTATCTCCTTTCCTCATGCAAAAAACCATATCAAAATAACAACAACAAAAAATGTCACAAAATTGAAAAATGGAACTATATTAATAGAAGTTCACATTCAAAAACATGCCAAATCTTTACTTCAAACACATTAATATCAAAACTTATTCTCACCCAACTCTAAACAGCTCCAAAAGAGGCATTAGAAATAAAAAGCTTTCACTATGCACAACAGACAAAATTCTAGGTATCACTAATTTGAAAAGAATCTCAATTAAAAAAAATGAAGTAATATACACTAACACCTACATACTAACTTTCAACTCTCCTAAATTACCAAAACAGTAGACATTGGATATGAAAGAACTAGGGTGGAACAATATATTCCAAACCCGTTACAATGCTACAAATGCCAGAGATTTGGTCATCACAAAGACCAATGCTGAAAGAAACAAACATGTGGAAACTGTAGCCAAATAAATCCAAACCATCAAGAGGAAAGTTGTCCAAATAAAGCCTTTTGCTCAAACTGCCAAGGCAACCACCATTCACATTTCAAAAATTGTCAAACTTACAAACAAGAGAAATATATCATAACAATTAAATATCAAAAAATATTACATTTCAGGAAGCCAGAAGGAGGTGACTAGTTACCAAAGTGACACATATGCAATGGTCGCTCAAAAAGCAAATAAAATACATACCGACGACCTTCCAGACTATTTTTCCCAAACTGAATTTCATGAGGGAACTAAAAAACCTACTCAACAAACTTAAAACCCTCATTATGGAGCTCAGAACAAACTCTGATATTCAAATTAACAAGGAACAACCCATCAACACTGATGCCAAAATAAATCAAAATCGAAAACTTACAAAAAAAATCTGGAAACAGTTGCTCATAAAACCACACAACCTCATGATCCAAAACCAGAAAGATCTTGATCTCTACCTAGATTAAAAGCAAATAACTATGAAAACAAAGACACAGTAACCGATAAATTAGAAACAGAACAAGAAAGTAAAAACCAAAAAAATAAATCAAAATGTAAAAACAAGCTGAAAAACACAAGAAGCAAAAACTAAATCCAAAAACCACAAAGATAAACCCAAAACAGAAAAAGACAAAGAAAGACATGAAATATGGACTTTCAAAACAACTCTATAGAGTATAATACATTAAAAAAAAAAAAATAAAACTCAGTTAAATCAATAAACATGGAATAACCAAACGTACCAAATGTAAATATAAAAAGAGACTCCCATAAAATTATACAATGGATCTGTAGGGGAATTAATGCTAACATTAATGAGCTACATTTACTAATTGCAAATTTAAGCCCTTCTATTATTTGTTTACAAGAAACCTTCCTCAATGACAACAAAAAATTAAACATCAGGAAGTACCAACAATACAATCAAATTAAAAATACTGACCTCCATGCATCTGGTGGCACATCCATATTAGTACGAAATGATATACCACATAGCCATATATAAAGCTCAAAACAAATTTACAAGCAATAGCTGTAAACAGAACATTACACAAACAAATAAACATATGTTCTATCTATATTTCTCCAAATGCAAAAGTGGATGAAAACGAAATGCAAAACATAATCAACAACTCCCAACACCTTTCATGTTGCTTGGAGATTTCAATAGCCACAATCCAATATGGGATAGCAGAAATGTCAACCAAGGGCAAAGACTTGTTAAAACTCATACTCAAACACAATCTCTGCATATTCGACACCCATACTCCTACATATATGTGTCCATATTCAGGCAAATACTTGGCTATTGACTTAACCTTAAGTGACCCATCTATCTTTATGGACTTTTACTGGTCTACATTTGACAACACCTGCAGAAGTGATCACTTCACCATTATCCTTGAAAGTCTAATTCTCAAAAAACAAAGCTCAATTACAATAAATAACCAGCACCTCAACTCCGTCGGTAAAATAAACCCTGCCAGATGGAGCCTAAAAAAGGCAAACTGGTAAGGATTTAAAAAAAAAAAATGTAAACAACTGCTCATTGAGATGGAAGGAATAGAAAACTCAACTGAGCATTTTACTAATACATTAAGAACAATAGCAACAGAATACATTCCCCCAAAAAAACAGAGCATCTAAAAGAGAAACAAGCCATGGTTTAACAAAAACTGCCAAGAATCAATTAAACAGAAAAGCGGCACTGCAAAAGTTTAGTAAAAATCCCACTACTCAAAATCTAAATGAATTAAAACGACTCAAAGCAGTAGCACGAAGAACAATAAAAGAAGCTAAAAGAGTGCTGGAAAGAGTATGTTAACAGCCATAACACTCACTCAAAAACAAAAAAAGTATGGGATGTGATTAGAAAAATATTCGGAAAAAATTAAACTTCACCAATAAAACACCTCAAGTCAAACATCAGCAAGGCAACCAGCAAACAAGAAATAGCAAATCTACTGGCTGAAACATTTGCAAGAAATTCAAAAACAAGGGAATACCAAAGTTTCAAAAAGCATAAACAAATAGAAGAAAGCCATAAATTAAACTTTACATCCAAAAACACTGAAGACTACAACGACTTATTTTCTTTCTCAGAGCTACAAAAAGCTATTGAAAAATCTCAAAACACAGCAATAGGTCCGGACGAAATACATAACACATTTATAAAGCAATCACCACAAGAGTCCCTAAATTACCTTCTAAACGTATTCAACAAAATCTGGATAAACATAAAAATACCCCAAAATATGGAAACATTCAATTATCATCCTTATTCTCAAACAGAGCAAGGAAGATGATAATCCCCTAAACTACAGACCAATATCGTTAACCTGTTTGTAAAATTATGGAAAAGATGATCAATAGAAGACTAAACTGGTTCTTAGAAAATGAAAAACTCATCTCAAAATTCCAAGGCAGATAACAAAAAGGAAAAAGCACAATAGATCATATAATTAGGCTAGAAACTGCCATTAGAAGCAATTCTAAATAGGCAACACCTCATTGCCATATTTTTTGATTTAGAAAAAGCATTCGACCAAACATGGAAGTATGGAATAATGAAAGACCTACATCAAATGGGAGTAAGAGGCAGACTACCAATCTTTGTGAATGAATTCCTAAAAGACAGAACTTTCCAAGTGCAAATAGGGCTTACACAATCTTACACAATCCAACCACCATAAGCAAGAGGAAGGAGTTCCACAAGGAAGTATAATCTCTCCAACACTATAATAAAAATAAACAATATAGTCAACAACATAAATCCCGGAACTGGCTTCTCCCTCTATGTAGATGACTTCACTATTTACTGTCGATCAAAAAATCTACATACAGCCGAAAGACAACTGCAGCAATGTCTGAACCAAATAAACAGATGGACAACCAAAAATGGAAAAACAAAAACCAAAGGCATGCATTTTTGCCATAAAAAAAACAAATACGTCAATGATCCAGAACTAAAATTAGATAATGAAAAAATAAAAATAGTACAAGAACATAAATTCCTAGGAATGATTCTTGACTGTAAATTGACTTTCATTCTGCACATAAAGTACTTAAAAACAAAATGTTACAAAGCACTACAATTAATACACACAATAGCTCACGCACAATGGGGAGAAAACAAAGAAACATTACTAAAACTCTACAAAACATTAGTTCCATCAAAATTAGACTACGGCTGCATGATATACCAATCAGCCTGCAAAACATGATACATCACGAAGGACTTAAACTAGTGCTCAGAGCTTTTCCTACCTCACCAATTGAAAGTCTGTATGCGGAAGTCAACATGGAACCACTGCATCTGAGAAGCGAAAGGCTTGCATCCTTATACTACCTTAAACTTTCCTCAAAACAGGCAAACCCAGCCTACAACTGCTCACTGACACCAAATTATGAACAGAAGTTCAACCAAAACCCAAACAAAATCAAATCATTTGGACTACGGATGAAAGAAATCATACAAAAAAAAAGCAATATACCAATCAATAAGATACAAAAAAACAACAAATCAAACATACCACCATGGAAAATTAAAACTCCAAATATAACAAACTTAAAAAAAAATTACATAAATCAAAAACTCATCCCATCACTTACATCGAAGAGCTTACTGAAATAAAAGAAACACACCAAAATTAAATAGAAATTTATACTGATGGATCAAAAGATGAAGATAGAACTGGCAGTGCAGCAGTGACTAATCAAACAACAATTCAAAAACGCCTGCCAAATGAAGCATCAATATACACTGCAGAAGCCACAGCCATTGAGATGGCAATAGACATGTCAAAAACCAAAATAAAAATTTTAATCTTCTCGGACTCACTATCAGTAATATCTTCATTAAAAAATAACAAACTAGAGAACCTGTTTTTTTTTTTTTTTTTTTTTTTAATCATATCACCCCAAGCAAGGCGGTAATGCCACTGATGTGCAGGGGGCTACATAAAAGTGAGAAGATTAGAAAAGAGAAAACCGGAAACCGCATCCTAAACAGGAAACAAGGGATGAGCCTCTTCACCTGTTCAATATATGTGGGTGGAGTGTGAGAGAACCTTGTACTAAATCTTCACACCTCAAACAAAAATATTGTCTTTTGCTGGATTCCTAGTCACATAGGAATCAAAAAAAGGAGACCAGGTGGATAAGGCAGCAAAATCCTCATTAAAACTAAAAATAGATAAAGACATCAATATACCTCATGCTGATATGAAACCCAAAATAAAAAAGCTACTCTATGAAAAATTGCAGCAACAATAATGTGAATAACAAGCTCTTCCAAATCAAGCCAACTTTAGGCAAGTGGAATCCTGCTTCTAGAAAATCAAGAAGAGAACAATGTGACCGATATCTAGATTACATATCAGTCACACAAACTTTACTCACTTATTTATACTTAAACAAGAACAACCACCACAATGCTTAACATACCAGACAACTTACACAGTCAAACACATACTGGTGGAATGTCAAGCTCTTGCCACTGCCAGGAACCATTACCTAATAATACGAAAGACATTTTTGAGGATACTCACACAGATGATGTTCTTGCTTTCTTGAAAGAGACAGGATTTTACACTAAAATATAATATCTCATCCCAACTTTGACTACTCCACCAAGGTACCATTTGAATGTAGTAAAAAAAATCACGATGAACTCTTTTGACCAAAACTTTTGGAGCAGCAATAAATCTGCTTCCTAATTTCTGTGATGAGGAATTGATTTATTCAAACAGCAGTTCTTATTGAAAAAATGTGTATAGGCTCTGAGAGACTCTTCAGTAGTCTTAAGCACTATGATGGAGTCTTTGTTTAGAAAAAGACAGACATTACATTACCTGATTGTTCTATTTTAATATCTGCAATTTACTTGATGGTTGTGAGTTTAAACCATGGTTTATGCAGTGAAATTCACTTTGGTTCAATAAAACAACTAGAAGCAGCATCATAAGAGTGTCTTAACTAAGAATAATTATCTAATATAAAATTATTCCCTGACATGGACTTAGGAAAATGAGAACTCTATTATGTGTTTGGTTTTAAATTCAAGCAATGTTGCTAAATACAGCAAGCACCTTAAGAAGGCTGGAGGTTACAACAACTCCAAAATTATGACTATAACAGCCAAGAAGAGGGCACTAGTTCAAATAAATTAACCATAGTAATTTGCTTAGTGTTGTATATTACTCTTAAATAGGCACATAACTTTCTCATTCTTAACTTCTATAACTAAAAAAATATTTCTTTCTATTTTTAGCATGGTGTTCAAACAGGCCACACAAAAATGGAAGACATGAAAAGAAAGATTTGTAATATTGTTGACAAACTGGAAATTCCTATTCAGGTAAATTCAGCATTTATATTAGATTTAATGTTTTTGGCTGTAAAAAAAATTTACTTCCAGACCAACATTCTCCATCATGTTAGTGTTTTGGGTTTTCAGAATAAAAACATTTAGTTATATAATTATTCATATAAACTTCTAATTGTTTATACATATTTTCCTTCTCAACTCTTTTCTTCATTCATGCAAATTTCCAGATTGTATCTTTGAAAGACCAAATGACATGTCAGGTATTATTATAACAGCAGCATTTGCCTTGCTGTGTTTGCTTACATATGTTTATTTTTAATTATGGAAGAATATATCTTTGTATCACTCATGTTGGTAGGATATATCGTTTCCTGTCTCCATTGTTTTAACTATTACATATTTTCTGATTAAGTATATAGGGTCTGTTATCATGAAAAATTCAAAGACAAACTTACATTTTATCAGAAAATGCATACAGGGAAAGAATATGATATATAAATTTTTATATATCTGTTTAATAAAAGTTCAGATTTCTATATGCACACATGCAGTCTCCTTGCAAAAATTTTCCTAGTTGAAAAAGTCAGTTGCTTTTATAGTAGTTTTGTGGACTCTTTCCTGGTTTTCTATTCATGAAGCACAGAAATTTTTTTTATACAATCCATTCAATTCAGTGATACTTGAACCACAATTGATTAGCAGAAGCTAATTTACATGAGCTTACTAAGCATTTTTCTTTTTTTTTCTTCTGTACAATAGAACAATGTTAGGTAATTGAATAACAAAGTGGAAAATATTCTATGTAGCATGTTTCATTCACTGAAAAAAATTTCATCAAACTAAAGTAGTACTCTTATTGATGGAATTATATATATATATATATATATATATATATATATATATGTAGGTGGTGGGAATATAAACATTGGTTATTATTATGTACCAAGGGAAAATGCTGAATATGTAGGAATGCTAAATTTTGAAATCTCTGGTGTCCGACATGTCTAGATGCACAGCTCATCCAATCTCATTCAGTTTCCCGAATTTTTTGCTCTTTATCACTGTTTGTTTTTAAATATCCCACACTGTGACAACAGTAGAGTTGTTAAGATGAAAATTTTGTGAAAAAAACTAGACACAAATTTACCATGGAAGATCAAGAAATCAGTGCACTTTCTATACATTTTTGCCTTAATAAATTATTTTCTCTTTTAATTAAAATAGCATATTTTTAAATCCAAATTATCCAGATTTATTAATTTTATATTATTGTGTTATTTATTGTTTTAGAAATTTGTTAAATTTAGATAAATTCTTTTTAATTGTAGTTGTAATAGTAGGTAGTATAATGTATCTAGTTTGTTATGTTTATTGATTTTGTTCATTCTTTTATTTTTAAAACTTTGATGCCCTTTCTGTTCCATGCTAAATAAGAAATAATTAGCATATTGGAAGAACAAAAGTATTTTCATTAAGGAGTGCAAATTCTATGTGATCTTAATTAAAATATGATAATTATTCTGATTTTAATTTGTTTTGGTGTGAAGAAACGTCTATGAAACAATTTTTATTAGATTTACAATAAACATTTTTAGGTCATTATCAGAATGGTTTAACATGATAATGAGGAAAGATAGAAGATGACAATTGATGTTGCATTTAAATTTTTGGAGATATCAGGGAAGCAAGTAAATGGAAGGGAAGTGCGAGAAAAACTGTTGGTGGTTAAACAACAGTTAAATTTAACTATTTCAAAGGTAAAAGAGTGTGATCTAGATGCTAATCTAGTAGCATACTTAAATTCATGTGGACAGGGCATGGAGGGTGGGAATATAAACTATTTTGGAAAGGGCTAGATTTAAGAAATTCTAAGAACAGACAAGCTAAAACGTTTGTAAGTGGTGATTTCAAATTAAAGTAATGCATTTCCAATACAATATATCTTGTAGGAAACTCTTGTACTGTGAATAATTATTGGCAGCAATTTAAAGGAAAAATCAACACTTGCTGATGATGATGAGTGAATGGAGACTTTCTTGCTAAGTATGAATCAATGGAAGAGCTACTGTGACACAAATTGCAGATTGCTTTAATCAACTTCTGCGATATCATATTTCAATTGTCTAATTAACTTTCTTCCTCCCCACAATATTTTGACATCATTAGTGATGTAAAATTAGCAAACTAATGACATTTTTATGATTTTTGGCAGAACTAAAGTATTTCCTACTGATTTATTCTTGCTTTTCATACCAGCTTGATATTTTGAGTTTTTTAATTTAAGTTTGGATTTAGATCTATATGTTTCTTTTTTTTTATTTTTCTAGGTGTTTGTGGCTACAGGCACAGGTGTATTTCGGAAACCTGTTAGTGGCATGTGGACATACTTGCAGGATAAGGTAAAACAATTTAGGATTTTCAATTTCAGAAAATTTTTAACTAATTCCATTGTAATGGAGATTATTATTTGCAAACACGGCACATTAGGCTTTACCTTTTGCTTTTTTTTTTTTTTTTTTTTTTAATAATCATTTTACTTTCAAGCAAGGCAGGAAATTACAGTGAGAGAAAAAAAATGATACGGGAGATACCAAAAAAACGGATATGAGATGGATGGGACTGAGGGAGTTGGATGGGATTTTGTGTGGAGTAGAAGGTGGCAATTGATGTTGCATTTAAACTTTTGAAGATTGTAGCTATCAAGGAAGCAAATATCTGGAAGGGAGTTCCACAGGTTGAGAGTGCAAGAAAAGAAACTGATAGAGTAGAAGTGTCAGTTACATTTGATTATTTTGATGGTAAAAGGGTGGGACCTAGATGTCAATCTAGTAGCACGAGTAAATTCATGTTGTTGGAGCACCAGGGAAAGATGCTTGTCATAAGCTGTGAAAATATTTGTAGAAAAGACATGGAAGCCACATCCCATTGGTGAGAAGTGACCGATGTCAAGCTGCTAAGTCAGAATCGATTACATTGCAAATTCTCTTTAGGATTTTGAACCTTGAAATGAATAGCAGGAGCACCTGACTAGATATAGCAACAATATTCAGTGGATGGACAAATGGTAGATATATAAATCTACAAGATGGATTCTGATGAGAAAAAGTTTCTGGTCTGACACATTGATCCAACTTTCTTAGTGGTAGATGCAGCTTTAAATTCGGTGTAGTCTTTCCACTTAAGGTCACTTGGGAGAGTGAGGTCAAGGAGGTGCAGTGTGTTGCTTACATACTGATGGAAAGTAGGAAAGTTTCTCTGCTGTGGTTAACGGGGAGCAGCTTCATTTAGAGGCATTAAAATTTACAGCCATTTCCTACCCTTTTCATCACAGATTGGAGGTCCTTTTCAAGAGCAGCAGTCAGTTATAATTTGTCAGCTTTGGCTGATTTCTTATTGTGATGGTAGTAAATGGTGATGTCATCTGCATAGATGCCTACTTGGGAACTGATTACTGATTACATCAGGAAGATTATTGATGAATATTAGGAAAAGTATAGAACCTGGGATAGAGCCATGAGGGATGCCTGTATTTGCATGAAAGAATCTGAAAGCTTGCCCATTCAAAATGACCTTCATTTCACTATTTGATAGGAATGATTGAATTAAATCAATCCTCCAGAAATATTGTAGCCCTGTAATTTGCACAAAATGCCAGCATGTCAGACCCTGTCAAAAACAATTGGAGTAGATAGACTAAACTCAATTGGAGTAGATAGACTAAACTATCGCCCGGTTCATACTCCACCCATGTCTATTGAACAGGTGTAGAGGCTCATCCCTTGTTCCCTGTTTAGGATGTGGTTTCCGGCATTTTGTTTTCCAATCTTTTCACTCTTACGTAGCCCCCTGCACATCAGTGGCGTTACCGCCTTGTTCAGGGTGATATGATTAAAAAAAAAAAATGCTTTTGAGATATCTGTAGCAACAGCTCAGGCTTTGCCTTCTTATCAAGAGCCTGGTATATGTATTCAGTGATGGCCGTTAGCACATCAGTAGTAGATCTGGTGGAACCCATATTGTTTATCAGAGAGTAGGTTTTGAGATTAACTACTTCAGCATTAATAATCCATAAATACATTTTTGGTGCTTAAAGGAGCTCTTCACTGATGTCCTGCCTTCATTGCTGATTTCAGGTTTTTAAACATCATATCGGCTCCGGCAGTAACCTCGATTTGAAGTACCAAGTCAGCTCCTTAATTTTGTGTTACTTATCTCGATTTAAATTTTCTTTTTCCTCGGCAGAATTCGTACTTTTTATTGTTAACTCTAGCCAATGAGAAGAGTTCATTTTCCTGTCCCCGCCTATTTGATAACAAATCTGAGTTGCACTTGTTTCTTGCATCTTTATTTGTGGCTACTCTTTCTGGTATGTTCGTTCATTTTTTTCTTCACTGAATTTACCCCTATACTTTGAATTGCTAATACTATGCTTTCTTACCTCTGTTTATTGACATAGATTTTTAAATGGAATTTTACTTTTCGACTCGTCCATAATTAGCTGTACCCTTCCCGAAAATTTATTGAAACTACCTCTACTCGTCAATGATTAGCTAATCCCATTTCTGAAACTTAAAACTAAACTACTTATACCAGTTATCTTTTGCTATTTTTTACCCTCTGACTATATAGATTTCTTCTTAAATAACTATTTTTTCCGGGGTGGGGGGAGAAATAATAGCCTTGAACACTTTGCCAAAAAATGGTAAGAGGTTAATAGGGTGAAAAGTAATGGGGTCAGAGGGCTGCCCAGATTTTTTAAAAACAGGATCTATAATGGAGGATTTCCAACAAGCAAGAAACTGAGACAATGTCTAAAATCTAATTACAACTTATTTTAAGTTTGATTGCAAATGATAAATAGTAGAAATCTTGAGAACAGCCAAAATAGTTGCTTCATTAATTTGTTTTATATCATTGCTTTTTTTTTTTTTTCAACCTGTATTTTCTAAGTGAATAGTAGATCTTGTTGTAAACACTCACTGTTACTTTACAGCAGGAACTCCTACTATTTACTAAGTCTTAAGTTATCAAATGATCCAGGAATATGGCTTGGTAATAAAATTGTCATTTAGAAATATCAGTTTGACTATTCAAATTGTGACTATTCATTTTGTGATATAATTGCAACATTGCTGTTTTTAAGAATAAAATTGATTTTCTTTTTCTTATATGCATTTTCAGATTTATTAATTTGAAATAAACTTCTTTATTCAGGAAAATGATAATATTCCAGTAGATCTTATGGAAAGTTTCTATGTTGGAGGTGAGTTGATTATTTTATAACAAAAAACTTTATTTGATATGGATACTTTCAGTATCTTTGATGTTAATGTGTTGGTAAAAAAATTGAGCCCTTTTGTTTTGTGTGAATGGTAGGAACTTCCAAACTCCTGATCATGTAGACAAATTCATATAATTTTCTTATGTTTCTTTTTGTGATGTTAAAGGTTGCTTTCATGTCTTCAGCCGGTTCTGCATCTTTTTTCTGTTTTTATGCACAGCACCATCTTCAGATATTCTCTTGCTGGTAGCTCTTGTTTTATCATATTGAGTTTTTTTTTTGTCTTATCCATATTTTCAATTTTTCTTTTGAGTGTTTTAATTTTTTAATTTTTCATAGTTTCTAAAATTGTATGCATTTTATTCTATAACTGTATTTTGTTTCACTTTTGAGGTTATAACTGTCTTACAATCCATGATAATCTTTATACATTTGAGATTAAAAATGATTATCAGTAATTATACTGTTATATAGGTTTGTTTTATACAATATTATGACCAACTGTAGTCAGATAAAACAGATGATAAACTAATTCTAGATGCAGTTTCCTACAATTCAACCATAGTTGGTTGATTCAATTTATAAGTGAAATGTATACACTGAACACCCTAATACTATGAGTTTTTCAATCAAAATCGGTTGTTCATATAAAGAATTAGAGTAATATATAAACTAAGCATCTACTTTCTAAGTTCCAGTCTGATCGATTGTTTTGGTTGATAGCAATTGTTTTTATTTTGTTTTTTCAACCAATATATTAAAAATATATCACATAACACTGATTGAAAGAAATTAAGAGCCTGAAGAAGTTATGAAATGTCAAAAATTTGGCTGTAAAAGAATAAAAATAACAGGGGTTTTTACTAATTTTATTTAGGGAGAGTCATTCTCAAATTTTGATGAATATGTTATTTGCAAGATTCATTGCAAGAACACAATTATTAAAATAATTACATGCTGGACACCTAGATTATATATTGAATGACATCCTTAATTTGAAGTTATTTGCCACTTTTGGATAAAAAAAAAAGACAAATTGTAGCATGTTGACAAAAATATTCTTTTGGTAGGACAGCAATGCACCTTCAGACAGATAGCCATGGTGAAGATTCATGCTTGCTATACAGATCTTCTAGAAAGAAAACATTGATTGATTTCTGTTGCAATATAAACATGTGATCATATACATTTCTAGTGGAGTTTGAACTAAGATAGGATTATATGTATACAAATTTATGCATTAAGTGCTATCTAATGATATATAGGATAAAAGCCATCTTGAAATGTATACTAGCATTAGCTAGCTGCATTGCAATCTATGTGAATATTACAGTTGACAACATAGAGGTTACATCTCGGAAGACAGATGTCAACAGACAAATTAAAATAGTTAACCTTTTCTATACTGTGAAAATCCAAGTTGGCAGAGAGGAGTAGGGCAAATATAGTTTTGAAAACAGATGTTGGCCATGATTCTTTGTTGGATTTGAATGGTAAAATACACAGTTGTTGCCCAAAAGATGTTTTTATCCCATTGTTCAAACATATTTTTTCTGCAACCATTGACAAAGGTAATCTAAGCATAATTTTGCATAGTTAATGTATCCTTATAATACATTTCATATTAAAAGAAAGGGATGGTTGTTGTGCTGTTTCATTTGTATGAAAAGTTTTTTTTTAAAAAACTAAAATGCAAGAAGTTACTAAATATGAAAGAATATGAGAACAATCAGTTACCTGAAGAAGGCCAGAGTGTACAACAGTCGAAACGTGAATGACAACAAAGATGAGAACAACAGTCTGAAATATTTAAATAGTATAAAAAATTACAATCCTTCATCTGAGAACTATAGACTGATATTAAAAAAGAAAACCATTATTAAGGGGAGAGAACAATAAAAGAACAGTAATTAAGACAACAAAACATAACAGTTTACATTGGATTAAAAGTTTTGAAGATCAAAGTTGACTGGAAACCAAAAGGCTGAAAGAAAGTTACAGAAGGGCGAATTGTGAGAAAAGAAACTGTTAACATAGAACTTATGGTTACATTTAGCTATTTTAACTGTAAAATGAGATCTAGCTGTCAATTTAATACTGTGCTTAAATTCATAAAGTCTAGATACAATTACTATGAAAATATTTATATAAAAAGACACAGGGATGCTATGCTGCAGAATGAAAGATATAATAAAGCTAAAAAAATGTCAAAGGTGTGAAAATTACTGAAAAAAACTATTTTTGAGTGTGAAATTTGTATTGAAGGAAATATGGTAGAGAAGCATTACAGAGGTTTGTTGGATTTTGATTAAATTCAACAGTAATGTCAAATTGCGATCTAAAATACATTTTGTAGTAAAGAGATATTCATAAATGCCTGGCATTGATTGTGAAATATTTTCACTTTCAGCAGGCATTATGTCTATTGTCTGAAGATTAATGTAATTAACTGTTCAGTATAGTTTGTTCATTAGTTGGATGTTGAAATGGCTTTATTTGAATGAATGATTCAGTTCGTTGTGAACTGTATGCTCTCCAATTAATGGTAAAAATAGTGAGACACAATGTAGGAAGACTTGATATAGTCTGAAATAAGGCAGAACTGGGATGCTCTATTGCATTTATATTTGATTGATCAAGATGTCATTCTGTCATATCTCAACTGAACATATTAGAGATAAAATTATATTCATTAGTTAGGTTATTATTATTAAAAAAAAACAAGCAAACCAACAAAAACCTAGTTAGACTTGTGTGCCAAGTTTAAAATGAAGGCACTTAGAGAAATTGCTTGGTTCCTAGGAATGTAATTCATATATTGTGTTTGTTTTGAAGACTTTCTTTGAAATTGACTGACTGATGAACAGCATAATATACCAAGCCATTGTAAAAACAGAAGATATAGAAACTACATGCACAAAACCAATAGTAAATATAAGAACAGCATAGTCCTTTCTAAATGTATAGGGGAAATTAAAAATTAAAATATACCAAAAATATCATGGAAAATAAGGAAAATGGCATCTACCAACAACAATAAATCCCAAAACAGCAAACATTGTCTGGTGGAGAAAATAGCTATAATCATTTACTCAGACCAACACAGATTATTAAATAAAAGATCAGATCTTATTTTAAAATGCAAACATGGGAACAAATTCTTAATACATTACTTAAAAATAGAAAAAATAAAAATGAATACCTTCCTCAAGAAAAATACAAATATATATGCCATATGTTTTGTAAAGTTACAGATACAAGAATGATCACACCCTCAAACAATACTGTGTCAGACACTTATTCTCTCAACACTAATCCCCATATATATATATATATATATATATATATATTGTTTTTACACATCACATATTGTTAGCAGCATGATACTGCTAATTACTTCAAGACGAGGTCAACTGTGTTTGCTCTCTGGCAATCTGTGTTCAAAATCAAGTGTCAGCATTGACAATTAATTCCTATATGACATCTCTTCTTTGAGATGACTTCCTCTGAAGTCTATATTTCTTCAGCTCAGTATTTAGGTGTCGCTTATGTTCCCACCTTTGTCCCTGTACCACAGATGTCATTTTGCCAATCTTTTTTTTTTTATCTTTCCAGAATTTTTTCCACATTGATACATTTTAAAAAATACCTCATCTCTTATATTGTTATTTCTTGATGCTCTTGCCTTACGTTCTGGTAGTAATTTATTAAAAACAGACTTAATTTTCCTGGCAAATATCAACTCTGCAGGCAACATTCTAGACATGGTGTTCGAGTTTGGTGTTATTCTGAAAATACTCAGAAATTGTTGTATCATTACTTCATCTGACTCTTCTCTCTATGAATGTTTTAGTGCCCTTTTAAACATATCAACAAATTGTTCTGCTTGTCCGTTTGATTTTGCATGATAAAGGGTGAGTTGTAATATGTTCTATTGCTAATGATTTACAGAAATCCTTAAATTCACTAAACATTAATTGTGACCTGTTATCTGAAACTATAGTCAGGTACACTGAACCTTGCAAAAATCTTATATAGAAAATTTAGCAATGCTACAGTACTTGGGCTTCTACATTTTAATATTTTTGGCTATTTAGTGTAACTATAGACTACCACCAGAAAGTATACTCTGTTTAATGGTTCTTCAAAGTCTATATGCATTCGGGATCATGGCATATTGGTTTTTGGCCAAGGTTGAAATTTTGTAGGTGGTGACTTTGCTGCCAGAGCATACTCCCTGCATGATTTCACTAAATTTTTGATATCTTGATCCATTTTTGGATAATACATTTAGCACCTCATTAAGGATTTAATTTTACAAATTGTGGATGTCCTATGTGAAATTCTTTTAGCATACGTTCTTGTAATGATGTTGGTATCACAATACTTTCTGCAAACATAAATACACTATTGTATAATGAAAATGCATTATTTCCAGTAATATTTTTTTTAAAATCTTATTGGCTTCTTAATTTTTATTATAAAGTTGTCTTTTTCTGACTTATTTCTTATTTTCTCTAATGTTATAGGTAGTTTTCTTACAGTATTGTATAATACATTATTAATTTCATTTTAGGCCCTTATCGCTGCAATTACTGTGTCCTCAAGTGGTTTGCAGAATTCTAGCATTAGTCTAGTTGACTTAATTTTTTGGATGGTAGAAACTCCATTTTATAATTATAGTTCAATAGGATAGTTCCCCATTACTGAAATCTATTTGCTGTATGTGCGGGAACAATTTATAAAACTTTTTCATAGCAAATAGAATGGCCAATACTTCCTTTTCTATCTGTAGGTTTTTTTCATCTGAAATTAATAATCTTGAAGCATGAGCTATTGGTTTAGTTTTTACGTCCTCATATTTGTATAGTATCACTGCTCCAATACCCGAATCAATTGCATCTGATACAACCACAATCTTTAATTGAGGGTCAAAATGAGCTAGTGACAAGTCTGATGTTAAGACTTTCTTGATCTCTTTGAAAACACTTTGACATTCTGGTCATCTACTGCTTGCATCAATAATTTGTCCTAGATATTCTGGACATAAATGATTTGCACTTTCCTTCACTGATCTTAAAACTGTATTCTTTAATTTTCTCAAATACATTTTTTACATATTTTGTATGTTGCTTTTGAGTCTCATTGTTAATCCATACATCATCTAAATATGCTAGTACACAATCCAAACTGTCAAGCATTGTATCCATAATCTGTTGGAATATACTTGGTACTACCTTTGTATTGAAAGGAAGTCATGTAAATTTGTAGTCCTCTATGAGGGTTAACTGTGAAGAGTTTTGAACACTCTTCATTTGCTAGTACTTGTAGATAAGTGTTTGAGGGTTCCAGTTTAGAAAACAGTTTACCACCATTTGGCAAAAATTTACTCTGAACTTGGTAACAGGTAGTTGTATTGTTTCAAACTTTCATCTAGCCCTGTTAAAAAATCAGCACATACGCAGATTTTTTTTTTTTTAATGTAAACTGTTGGTGATGCTCATTCAGAATAGTTTCTTTTTGAGATCCTACCTTATTTCTCAAGTCTCTCTAATTCTTTATTAATAAGTTGTAAAGTTTCAAAAGATACACTCTTTTTTGGTTTAAATGTCGGTGTTACATTCTTTTTTACTTCAAATTTATCTTTAGTTTTTGTGCATGTCCATAGACCTTGCAGAGAAAACTTCTGGAAAACTCATTTTCAATTCATTATTTCATTTTTCAGTTGCCATACTACCACTGGAGGTAACAATATTTATTTTGCTGCAAAAGTAGTTAATTGGAAGGTTCCAAAGACCAAATAATGCAATCTAATCTGTTCCAAATAAATTAACAGTATTCTTTTATACAAACAACACCACTTTTTTTTTTTTTTTTTTTTTCAACAAAAGAAATGTTACAGGTGAATTCACCTCAAAAATTAAATCACTTTCTTGAAACTACATGCGCAACTCTATTAGATGTCAATAAACTGGGTTTAACCATTTTTCTCCATGTCTGTTCATTTATGATAGTGATGTCAGATCTTGTATCAGTTTTTATTTTATTTTTATATTAATTTCCACAAAAACAAATTTTCTCTTTTAAGATGTTTCTCAGTTAAAGTCTTGTTAATTTTTCCTTTATGCTTTTTGACTTTACACCATGTATTTATCATATTCACATACGTTTTATTATTTTTCCATATTTTTTTTTGTATCTGCAACAAGTATTTTTGTGTACTACCCTCTCAGATTTGTAGCATTTTTTGTTCTTGAAAAAAAAAAAAACAGTTACTTTTGAAATACATACCTCCACAACTGTGGCAAATATTAGGTATTGAGACTGTTCTGTTAGAAGTTGAAAAAACATCTATAGTCTTTTCTCTCAGATTGTCAAATGTTATGTACTTGAGAAATGTCTCTTTCCTTGTGGTATCGAGTTTTAGATTTACAATACATTGACACTCTTCTGTTATTTTCTGCAGAGTTGATTTGGGATTCATTTCTAATTTCGCAAGTATCCTGGATTATATTTCCACGTCCTTAATAGAAGTTGAGCCCTGTATGAATATGAGGCATTTAAATAAATTTGGAGCTAATTCATTTAACTTCAACTTCTTACATTCTTGATTCACAACTCCTGCATAAGTAGTAAAATCTTCATCGTTGCACTTTACAAAGTTAAGATATTGCCATTATGCATTAAATAATGAGCTCCTATCACCAAAAACTTTTTATAGTATGACAACAGTTTCATCAAAATTTATCTCACCTGTGTTTTTTTTTTTTCCTCAAAATTCACATACTTTTCATGTTTATCAGGGGACAATTTCTTTATTAATTAACAGACTTTTCATCATTCCAATGCAAACAATTCCTTTTGAAGATCCTTTGTATAATAAGCTGGAAAAGTTATCCTTTCATCTAAATTGTATTCAAATTTGCTAATTGAATTAGCAATAAGCATCTAGAATGAATAAATCAAGTTTTTTCTTCCATAGTTTTAGTAAATAATTCAAGAAACTTCTTTTGTTGTAATTGTAATTGCTGTTCATGTTCTTGTTCTTGCGAGCAAACATTTGAATCATGATAGCTTTTAGTTTTTCTGTTTTGCTATACTCCACTGAATATTTTGTAGATTAATTTTTGAATAACTTCTAGCCCTGTCGGCGAGGCTTCAGAATACGTCAACTGCACCTCTGCAGAGGGTAAAAGTTCCTCAGTGGGGCCTCCTGTTGGCTGTGGGTGGCAACCCATGATGTCTGGGGATGGGATCCTGGTGGTTGAGCCAGTCATGACCCAGATGCAAAGAGATCATGTTCCTGCAACACACCACTTTGGCCTTTACTTGGGTTAGATGGGTGGGCGGGCAGTCGGAGAGGCCCAATCCAATCAACTGGCTGGTCAGGTCAAGCCCTAACATCTACCCCCAAACATACTCTCCAAAAACATTTTCCACCAAATCTGATGTATCCTACCATACATATTCCTCCCTCCACCAAAAAAAAAATTCTACCAGACCATGGAAAGATATATAAGGAAACCACGACCAGTTTTCTGAGTAGATGTTAGAAGGCGCTGGCTGAGGGTCAATCGATGGCATGAGATACATAGGCCCGGACATAGCTGCAAGCCATCCACCTGTGGATCTACATTATGGAGTGGTGCACAGGGGGAGGAGACACGTGTTCCGGGTCTCTTACGCCGTTGAGTATATTGGAGAGGAAGTCCCTGATCTGTCAGGGTGAATGGGTTTCACCCCCTAACAGATCCCATTCGTGGGCTCCATCCTGGCTTGGTGGGTGGGGATAACCCTCCAATGAATAACTTATGTCTAATAAATATTCCAAGCACCCCCAGTCAGACTCACTCAGAAGTGAATCTATTATTACAAATCAATTTTCTCAATTTATTGGTTTGATGTCTTTAGAAGAAAAACAATTAACAAAGGTATCTCCATTTACTATTGAAAAAGTACTTTCTGGTGCTATAGTACCAAAGATGGTAAAGAAACTAAAAAATGGTACGCTACTTGTCCAAGTAGGAAAAAAATCATATTCTGATGCACTTCTAAAGATGAAAACCTTTTCTGAAATGAAGATAAAAGCATATCCACACATCACGCAGAACCCATCTAGAGGTGTAGTCAGAAGTATTGAGCTCTCATTCTAAAACTCAGCTAAAAACACAAGGTGTAATAGATGTACGACGTATACAAATTAGAAAAGGAACAGATGTCATCGAAACAAACACACATATATTCACTTTCAACGCCCCCAAAGTCCCGATGGAATTAAAAATAGGATATACAATTGAAAAGGTTAACCAGTACATCCCTAGCCCTCTACAGTGCTTCAATTGTCAACTTTTTGGACACCATAAGGACAGGTGTATGAGACTTCCAACATGCAGAAGATGTGGGGAAAGAGACTCTGACCACCAAGGGCAAGAATGTAACAAGAAAGCAAAATGTGTTGTCTTGAAGATCACCCATCAGACTCCAAACAATGTATAATCTGAAAAAAAGAAAGAGATCAATACTATCAAGTTTACATGCAATATATCTTTCCCTGAAGCTAGAAAGATAGTTGAAGCAACTGGCGTATTCCCCACCAAATGATATGCATCAGTTACTAAACCAAAAACAAACATTTTCAAAAAACAAGAATGCCATTCTTGCAAACTCCTACTCAGTAAATTATCAAAACTTACAACAGAATCACTCCCCGCTTTCTTGAAAGAAATTAATCCACTCACTGAACCTGACAAAAACACTGAACCTTTAAGCATGAAAAAAACCATCAACATCAAATACCTCTATGGCAGAACAAAAATCCCTTCCTCAGAGGGAAACTATCCAAAAAAAATTGACTTTGCGAAGGGAATCTTTGTCCCTTCCCTTGAAGAAAGTCACTACTACTCAGGAGTAGACGGTAAAAAGATCTTCTAAACAAAGAACTATAGTGGAGAAAATCACCAAAAAAAACAAAAAAAAACAATGCACATCTGTAGATTCAGAAGCCATGGAAACGAAGGGTATCCCTCTTATAGAAAACAACCACCTCAATTCTCAAAGATAAATGGAAATCAAATACATAAAATTTAACCATGGCCAGCAAAATAATTCAATGGAATTGCAGTATAAAAGCCAATCTAAACGAACTTCTTCTAATATCCAGTCTATGTCCCATAATGATATGTTTACAAGAAACTTTTTTAAAACCGTCTGAAAGTATTAATCTCCGCAACTTCTCTGAATACAACCACATAGTAAATAATCCAAATAGAGCTTCTGGAGGAATATCCATTCTTATCAATAATAAAATAGTACAAAGCCAGATAAATTTACAAACTAATTTACAAGCAGTTGCTGTTGCAACCACCTTACATAGGACTGTAACAGTTTGCTCTATTTATCTACCTCCAAATGACCCTATAGATGAAACAAATAAAAAAACTTATTAACCAACTCCCTCGTCCCTTCCTACTATTAGGTGACTTTAACAGTCACAACACTAGTTGGGGATGCTCTGACACAGACAGGAGAGGAATCATAATAGAAAACGATATTAACAATAACAACCTATGCATATATAATATGAAACCAATTTTTATTCACTCTGCTACACACACGTTCTCAGTAATTGATCTTTCTATAAGTGATCCAAGTATTTTTATGGATTACAACTGGACTGTTCACGAGGACACATGTGGGAGCAACAACTTCCCAATAACATTAGAACATTCTGGCCCCGAAATAATCTCAAAAATCCCTCGCTGGAACCTTAAAAAAGCTAACTGGAATAAATATAAACAATTATGCAAATATAAACTCCTACCTGGAAAACATGAGAAAGACCCGATCACTCACTTTACAGATACTATTATCTCTATAGCTGAAGAATGCATCTCTAAAACAACTTCAACTAAATATCATCAACTAAGTATAATTGGCCCTGGTTTAATGATGATTGTAAAAAGGCTATCAGGCTATGGCATGCTGCATTAAGAAACTTCAACAACCTACCTACTGCTCAGAATTTAAACCATTTTAAAATATGTAGAGCTAAAGCATGCTGAACAATAAAAGAAGCCAAACGGGAATCATGAAAGAGCTTTATTTCCAAAATCAATAATAGCATCAAAAATAAAGCCATATGGAATATGGTACGGAAAATATCAGGGAAAAACATCAGCTCCTCCCTCAAGCACCTCTATATAAACAACAACAAAATAACCCAAAAAAAGGACATGGCCAACCTGCTTGCAGACTCTCTTGCAAATAACTCTTCACCCAAAAATCACAGTAAAAAATTCTAGACTTTTAAACAGGAATCAGAAAAAATCAAGCTGAACTTTAAAAGTAATAATGAAGAAGAGTATAATAAAATTTTTTATATTAATGAACTAAAGGATTCATTAAAGAAGGCTAATAACACAGCTGAAGGACCAGTTGAGATAACGTATGAGTTCTTAATACAACTACCCAATAAATCATTGAAGTATTTACTCTCCATTTTTAATGACATCTGGATCAGTGGTAATATTCCTGCCATATGGAAACAAGCCATAGTCATTCCTATAGCAAAACTAGGAAAAGATGCATCTGACCCCTCCAATTATTGCCCCATAGCACTAACAAGCTGTGTATGTAAGACACTAGAAGGAAGGTAAATAACAGATTAACTTGGTTTTTTGAAACCAATAAAATAATAACCAACCTTCAATGTGGTTTCTGCAAACAGCAGAGTACTATGGATCATTTAATATGACTGGAAACTTTTATTAGAAATGCCTTTATGAAAAAAAAACATATTACTGCTATTTTTTTTTACCTAGAAAAGGCATACAATACTACATGGAAATATGGTATCATGAAAAATTTCAAAGAAGCTGGACTAACTATTTTAATAATTTTTTAAACAATAGACTATTTAATGTCCATATAGGAACATACCTCTCGGACTTCAAGGAAAAGGAAATGGGAGGCCCACAGGGGAGTATTTTGTACATCACATTATTTAATTTAAAAATCAAAAATATATATTGGATGTATAAACCCAGGTGTGGATTGCTCATTGTATGTCAATGATTTTTTAATCTGCTACAGCTCAAGGTATATCCACATAATTGAGTAGCAGCTTCAACTATGCATTGGCAAAATAAAAAAAAAATTGTCAACTGAGAATAAATTTAATTTCTCCACTAACAAAACAAAATGCACTTTTGCCAGCTTAGAAAATTGCATCCAGATCCTCTTTTAAAACTGGACTGGATTCAGATTCCCGTTGTTGACCAACATACATTTTTAGGAATAATATTGGATAAAAAGCTCATGTTTATTCCTCACATCAAGCACTTAAAAAACAAATGTAACAAAGTTATCCAGCTGATGCGAGTCATTGCCCACACAGATTGGGGAGCTGACAGACAAACTTTATTGATTGTTGGTGCGATCAAAATTGGATTATGGCTGCTACATATATGGCGTCACCAGAAAGTCATACATAAAGACATTAGACACTGTTCATCATCAGGGACTTAGTCTGGCCTTGGGAGCCTTTTGAACTTCTCCCATCAATAGTCTATATGCAGAAGCCAACGAACCTCCATTATCAATTCACCTCAACAAGCTAGCTTTACAATATTTGACCAAAATCCTCTCTTGCCCATCCAATCCTGCCTACGACTGTATTGTAAACCCATTATATCACACTCTCTATGATAAGAAAAAGAAAACAATTAAAACATTTGGCCTAAGGATGAAAGAAATCCTCATAGTATTTAATATAAACCTGGAATGAATCCACAAATCACTCATTTCAGAAAGCCCTCTGTGGGAAATCATCCAACCAACAGTATTGCTAAATCTCACCAAATTACCTAAATCAAAGACCAACCCTACTGATTTTTACAAAGAACTGAATAAGGTTACCAATAGTTTCCCTTCCTATAAACATGTATACACACATGGATCGAAAGATGGTGAGAAATGTGGATGCTGTGCCCTACTGGATAAGGTCATAGTGAAAAGACGTCTCCCTGATGGAGCATCAATTTTTACTGGTGAAGCCACAGCTGTTAAGTTAGCACTTGATCTGATCACTGGCAATGTAAGTGACAGCTTTGTTATATTCTCTGACTCCCTCTCTGTACTTTTGTCTATCCACAAGAATCTAAATAACCCGATTATTGTTAAACTTTTAAATTGATTAAACAGGATAACCAAAACCAAGAATATTGTTTTTTGTTGGATCCCCAGCCACATTGGCATTTGTGGTAACACAAAAACAGACATGGCTGCGAAGGAGTCACTGAGAGAGGATATCTTCAATATGAAAGTCTCATTCACAGATCAAAGACCTGCAATAAAAAGTTGTATTCAACTCAAATGGCAAAAACATTGGTCGACCTTTCAGGACAACAAACTCTTCCAAATTAAACCCAGTTTGGGAGAGTGGAGAGGTGCTTTGAGGAAGTAAAAAAGGAAGAGGTAATCCTGTCTGGAATTAGGATAGGGCACACCTTTTTTACCCACTCCTGGCTGTTAAGAGGAGTAGATCCACCCAAATGCCCCAGATATGCCAGATGGTTAATCGCGTAAGACATATACAAATTGACTGTACAGACCTGTCAACAGTTCGTCAATAATTTTATAAAATACAGAACCTAAAAACTTTATTTGAAAACATTGGCATTGACAAAATTCTAGCCTTTCTTCGGAAGACTGACTTATTTAATAAAATTTAATTTTATTATATAAAACATAGATGTATAAACTTTAACATTTCCTCCTAGCTATGGGTAAAATGGTGTTCTGTGTTCTGTATGAGCCTGTTTCCAGAGAATAACAGTGATTTAAAATACCAATACGTTTCTAGCCTTAAATAACCCTTTAGATATTGATAGGCCGTTAAACAGGAACAAACAAACATTGAATAACTCCACCTGGTTGTTGTTCTGTGCTTGTGGGAATATGATGTCTCTTTGGTGAAGTGGTAAATATTACTGAATATCCTATTATGACATGTAGGATACATATATTTTTTTTCTGTTTCTTCATTTAAGTTCAATGAATACTCATCACCACTTTTGTAAAGTCACAGATACAAGAATAATAACACCTTCAAACAATACTGTGCCAAACACTTATTCTTTCAATGCTAATCCCCCAAATGCTTATTATATACCCATATATATATTGTTTTTACATGTCACATGATCCCAGCAGCATGATACCTCTAATTACTTCAATATGAGGTTGACTGTGTTTGCTCTCTGGCAGTCCGTGTTCAAAACCAAGTGCTGGCAGCAATATTTTATTCCTATATAACAATATGCAACATGGATAATCCAACATAAATGAAGTCAATACTTTAAACAAATAAGATAACCAACCCCCTCCAAAGAAAAAAAAAATATATTAACCAAATAAATAATAAGCAAATTAACAAACATGTATGTATAATGTATGTATAACCACATCGAAGTAAATTTAATAATCAACAAATAATGATTAGATAAAAAATACCCTCAGTAATCAATAATAAATAATTATTTAAATGTTAACACACACTATATAATATCTAAAAATTAACTGTATTCTGACACAATTATTTTTACTTAATAGCCTTTAGAATAATTTGAATTATAGCCATTAGAACAAGAGCAGTTAAAGCCTGCAAAACTCTGCCAAGACAATACTGACATCATCTCAGCAAATAGCAAGAGATGATTATTAAAATGAGAATAATTACAATGGATTTGACTGCTCTCGAGTGAAGATAAAAAAATAATTTGAATTATAACCATTAGAACAAGAGCAGTTAAAGACTGCAAACCTCTGCCAAGGCAATACCGACATCATCTTGGTGATTAGAAAGAGGTGATTATTAAAATGAAAATAACTACAATGAACTTGACCGCTCTCAAGAGTGAAAAGAAAAATAATTTGAATTATAGTCATTAAAAGAAGAGGAGTTAAAGACTGCAAACTTTTGCCAAAGCAATACTGGCATCATCTCAGTTATTAACAATGAACTTGACTGTTCTCAAGAGTGAAAAAAAAAAAAAATTGAAAAATTTTAAGTGAAATTAAAAATTAGCAGCAAAAGTTGTGAGAAAAGTTTTTTACTTTTTAATATCCCAAAGTTGTATTTTGAGTCATTTTTTTTTTGTTCATGTATTTTATCTTTTAAAATAAATATGAAATTTATATTATATTTTCATGAAAAAAAATAGTGTATTCAGAAAATAAATGATGTAAAGCAATTTAGGGGAGATAATTCAGTATGTGGCATAGGAAACGTACAAAAAATATTAATAAAAAATCTGGAAAATTAACAGAAATTTATCCCATACCAGATCAAACCTGAAATCTAATCATTTTGTGTCAGTCATGAAACCTAATATACCTGAAAGTTTCATCCTGATCAAAACAGTGGGTCTTGAGATATCTTGACCACAAACAGACAAACATGACTGAATACAATACCTCCAGTTTAAGGTGGAGGTAATAATATAATAAAATGGAAATACCTGACCTTACTGCTCATAATGCCCCATTGACCAGTATATATAAATAGTTGCATACAAGGCTAGAAGATAGCATGAAACAGTCTGTCGTAAGTTGGTGTTCATTTTTATATCTAATTTACATATGCTTTATGTCTGATATGAAGTACTTTTATTCATAAATATCATTATAACTTAAAGCTATATTTTTATTGTGTTCGTGATGAAGCCATATTGAAATTTATACTGGCATTATTTTGTAGTACTACTATTAATGTGAATATTAAAATAACCCCAAATAGTCTGTTAGTCTTTTCGTTAAGGAAAAGTAATTGTCGGATTACTATCTTTCAGCTAATATATATTTTTATTACTTCACTATCTTTCAGTCAAAATAATATTAAAAATATAGTGTAAGAGTAATGCTGGCTATTGTGTAACATATCTGAAATATAAATTCACCTATGAGATTTGTTCAGGAATGGCAAACACAGCCATTTTCTGTACCAATAAAAAGTCTTAGTATCAAATAGCATGTTAAGAAAACATACTGAAATTATGTTTATGTTTCAAAGATAACTGCTGGTAATGTGAATTTAATATCTGGCCATAAATATAATCATTCAACATATAACTATTGTTAGCTATGTACAATCAATACCAACTCAAACATGTCCAACCAGGATTTACTGATACTATTATTGACAATGAGAAAATTTAATGATATAACAACAATTGTAAAGAAGGGAAATTTTTTCATATGATCTATCTTAACTAATTTAATTTTATTTTAAACTAATTCATATTTTGAACCCTAAATTTAGACTGAAAATGGTGACAGTTTTTGAGTTTTTTTAAAAAACTGGAAAGTGATGATGATATGTGAATGATATTTGTAGACACCTCAAGAAATAACTTCTTTATTGTTTGGTTTATAGAAATAAGTACTGTCTTTAAAACAAGTCTGTTTTAATTAAATTTAATAGAAAAAAATGGAGCCCTAATCCTGAAAAAGGATTTTTTAGGGAATAATGAGTTTGGGCATGGTGTGACACTCTGCACTGGACGGCCACCCTCAGGCCAGATCCTGGTCGAAACGGCACCAGATCTGATGCCTCAGGCCGGACTGGCTGTCTGTCTAATGTGACGCTTGTTTTCGCTGACGGTCGTGATGATCCCAGTTGTGACACTGTCACTTGGTTGTGACGATCTCCTCCGATGATGTCACCATAAAAGCTGGATTACAGGACATCTTTTTGCCACTGTCCCATGTTGTGATTAGATCCCAGAGGTCACATCTTGCAATCTTAATAGTCGTCCCTTTTAGCCAGTCTGGACACTGGTGTACACTTGTGGTTTGAAGAAGAAAAAAAAAATAAACATGGCATCCAAAAAAAATTAATAAAATAAATTAATAAGCCGAACAAGCCTGGAGAGCTATGAAGAATGTTTTATATAAGAGAAAAAAAAAACAGTGTCTTTCATTTCCTAGGAATACAGTTGTCAAAAATGATATACAATCATTTAAAATGCTGGTTGCAACAGAGAGAGAAAGTTCGCCAAAAGCATCATAGCTTCCAATCGTTAAATGAAATGTTTTGTCTAAGTTTCGTTAGCGTTGAAATAAACAGATCTCTTCAAATTTTCGCCAAAGTCTCTTTACGTATTTCATTAAAGTCTTTACATTAGTTCTTTATAATCAGGTTTGTCAATTTTCTATGTAACTTCTAAAACAGCAAAGTTCTTTCGGGTTCTTGACGGAATCTGACGACTTGGAGTGGCCGCTGGCGGAGAGTGTGGGGGTGTTGACAGCGGTGGCGCTCTGCCCGAGATCTGAGCTAACTCACTCTCCAACTCACAAACTGAACTTTTCGTGTCGAGCATCTATTTTTATAACCAATTTCAATCCTCTCTGGGAATCTGGCCGGCTCACAGTCTTTGGCCAATGAAAATCGGTCTCCGCCCACTCGATCTGCGGATGTTTTAGCTCGACCAATGTGATTATGCCAACTCACATCAAACCTGAATTCAGTTAGGGTTATTATGGACTGTTGTGTTCAACAGTGGCCTTGGCCTTCGTGTGACCTTATCAAATCACTCTGACACTTGTTTTGTCTTTTCAGATTAGCGGAATCAACATTTCAACTCTAAGGGAAATTTATATGATCAAGAAAAGGGGTGAAATTTACACAATCATGAAAGACGAGAAATGTATATTTATCCAAAATAACTTTATGACCCCGACTTTTAGAAGTACTTGAAAAATAATAAAATTATTCTTTTTTTCCTAAGCTCACACAATAGAACTCTAATAACATTGCCAGTATCGATTTCTCTCTCTGTTGTTTTAAACCAACCAAAGGAAAGTATCCCCGCGGGAGATAGTGTCACAATGGTTCTAAAGTTTTTAAGGTTAACAATTTTGCTAAAACCAAATAAGCTCTACTTCTTTAAGACATCTTGAACTTGACATTTCAACATCATTGGATTTTGAACAGATCATTTACTATATTTTAGTATTCATTTATTTTTTAAGATTTATATAAGATTTCACTATTCTGTATTATTGTTTCTTTATATCAAGATCTTTGAGCATATGTTTGATTAGGTCAATTTGTTTGGTTTCTGGAGCAACAGGTGAAAATCTAGATAAAAATCTACTTTATAATACTTTCATATGAAACAATGTACAATCATTGAGTGCTCACAGATAAACTAGTCTTATATATATTTCACAGTTCAAATGCAGTCAAATTTTTCAGTTGTTCAGCTGTTCTTTTGGTAATTATGTTCTTGAGACCTGTTACATAAAAGTAATTTTGAGAATTGTATTAATTTCTGTAATTATCATTACAATTCAAGTATTCAGAGTACTATTATTCATTTTGTTACTTTTGACCGGCCCATTCTCTAGTTTCTTCAGGTCTAGAATCTGTATTTTGTAATAAAAATAAAAGCAACAAAAAGAATTTGCTTAAACAAATTTTGCATTAGGGGAAATGTTAAAAATCTTGCAGAAATTAAAACATAACCTGTAAGCCTTGATATTAATCTCATATTTATAAAAATCTCAAGTGTACTTTTGTAATCTTCTTTTGATTAAGTCATATCACATTGTCAATTATGACAATATTCTAACAACTGATGTGATACCACCTATGCATCAATATTTTTTATGAGAAGGTAACTTATATTGTTCACTATTGTTAAAAGTATTGAGTCATTTTAAGTTTAAAAGCTGCTTAATTATATAATCCTTACATATTTTAAAATATTTTATGTTTTTTATTTGTAAATGAGTGTACCCCTGCTGTAAAAAATGATGGCCAAATATTTGATAGGATTATTAACTGCTTTCCTATAGGTTATCACCTCCTGAGCATGACATGAGGGAATATATATATAT